>CAWUFW010021698.1:0-114040 GCA_963921515.1 Calotriton arnoldi | reverse complement strand
TGTAATGACTACTCACTAGACTGTCCTTTAGAGACCGTGCCTTCCTAAATGTTATCACAGGTTTCACTGGTATATCCTGTCCTATGATAGCATCGGTTTTCAAAGTGTGCCAGTTCTTGCGCATAATTTGCCTTAACTGATCAGATTTATCAGCGAAATCGGTAATTAGATTAAATTTCCCTATTTCTTTAGTCGCTTTAGGTTTGTCTTTCAATATCGCGCATCTAGGTATCCTGCTGACCTTCCTGTGTGCTTGTTCCAGCAACTGACTGCCATACCCGCGAAGGCCAAATCTCACTATGCTATCCTGTGCCGCCCTCCTAAAGTCACTATCTGTAGTGTTGTTCCTCTTTATCCTCAGGAGCTCTCCATAGGGAATGCTCCTGATCATACTACGTGGATGACTACTGGTGGTGTGCAGTATGGAATTGCGCACCGTGGGCTTTCTTTAGAGTTTAGTGCATAGGTTTCCATTGCATACATAAACTACCAGGTCCAAAAAATTCACTGAAGTGGAGCTAATATCTCCAATGAATTTAAGATTTACCTGGTTGGTATTTAAAGCTTGAATGTATGTCTGTGCTGCCTCTACTGACCCTTTCCAAATTAGAAAGAGGTCATCGATATATCGATGCCAAGTTACTATGTTGTCTGTCCATGCACTGTTGTTCTCTCCCTAGGCGACCTGCTTCTCCCACCAGCCCATGAATAAATTTGCGTAGCTGGGGGCGAAGCAGGTCCCCATCGCTGGACCGGAGATTTGTCTGTAATGTTGTTCTTGATATAAAAAGATGTTATTATTGAGACATAATTCTATCATCTCAAGTAGCATGGTATTGTGTTCGGTATATCTCAAAGGACGGCATTTTAGAAAAGATTGTACGGCTGTCAGTCCATCATGATGCGCAATGCATGTATACAGACTCGAGATGTCCAGAACAATCAATTTAAAGTCTGTTTCCCATTTTATAGCATTTAAGTGTTGTAAAAAATCCTTAGTTTCTCTTATGTAGGATGTAAGTCCGGTCACAAACTCAAACAGAAAATGGTCTATATAGATCGATAAATGTTCAGTTAAGCTTCCTTGTGATGATACTATTGGCCGGCCTGGCAGATGTTGTTGATCTTTATGAATTTTGGGTAGATGATAAAAAGTTGCAATTATAGGATTTAGGCAACGAATCAATCAATCAATCAATCAATCAATCATGTCACTTATAAAGCGCACTACATACCCGCGAGGGTCTCAAGGCGCTGGGGGAAGAGGGGGGTGGTGCTGCTACTGATCGAAGAGCCAGGTCTTGAGGAGTCTTCTGAAGGCCAGTAGGTCTTGGGTCTGTCGGAGGTTGGTGGGGAGGGTGTTCCAGGTCTTGGCGGTGAGGTGGGAGAAGGATCTGCCGCCGGTGGTCGTTTTCCGGATGCGGGGGACTGTGGCGAGGGCGAGGCTGGTCGAGCGGAGCTGGCGGGTGGGGGTGTAGAAGCTGAGTCGTCTGTTGAGGTAGGCTGGTCTGGAGTTGTGGAGTGCTTTGTGTGCGTGGGTGAGGAGCTTGAAGGTTATCCTCTTGTTGACAGGGAGCCAGTGCAGGTCTCTCAGGTGGGGTGTGATGTGGCTGCGTCAGGGGATGTCGAGGATAAGACGTGCAGAGGCGTTCTGGATGCGTTGCAGCCGTCTCAGGAGCTTAGCCGTCATTCCTGCGTAGAGGGCGTTTCCGTAGTCCAGCCTGCTGGTGACGAGGGCCTGGGTGACTGTTTTTCTTGTTTCGGTGGGGATCCACTTGAAGATCCTGCGGAGCATTCGGAGGATGTTGAAGCAGGATGAGGAAACGGCGTTGACCTGCTTAGTCATGGAGAGGGTGGGGTCGAGGATGACCCCTAGGTTGCGTACGTGGTCGGTGGGTGGCGGGGCTGTTCCCAGTGATGTTGGCCACCAGGAGTCGTCCCAGGCTGAAGGGTTGGAACCAAGGATGAGGACCTCCGTCTTGTCCGAGTTCAGCTTCAGGCGGCTGGTCCTCATCCATTCGGCGACGGCCTTCATTCCTTCGTGGAGGTGGGCTTTGGTGGTGTGAGGGTCTTTGGTGAGGGAGAGGATCAGCTGGGTGTCGTCGGCGTAGGAGATGATGTTGAGGTTGTGCTGTCGGGCGACGTGGGCGAGGGTGCCATGTAGATGTTGAACAGCGTTGGGCTGAGGGAGGAGCCTTGGGGTACGCCGCAGATGATCTTGGTGGCCTTGGATCGGAAGGGGGCGAGGCGGATGCTTT
The DNA here is from genome assembly GCA_963921515.1 of Calotriton arnoldi. NCBI lineage: Eukaryota > Metazoa > Chordata > Amphibia > Caudata > Salamandridae > Calotriton > Calotriton arnoldi. The sequence goes on along the minus strand of CAWUFW010021698.1, from coordinate 111,782 downwards.
GTGTTCTGCCGGAAAGGAAGGATGTGGTCCAGTCCAGGGCCTTCTCTTGGATCCCGGCGTCGTGAAGGTGTGATCGTAGTGTGTGGTGGCAGACCGTGTCGAAGGCGGCTGATAGGTCCAGGAGGATGAGGGCTGCTGTTTCTCCGTTATCTAGCAGGGTCCTGATGTCATCGGTGGCGGCGATGAGGGCGGTTTCGGTGCTGTGGTTGCTGCGGAAGCCGGACTGGGAAGTGTCCAGGATGTTGTTCTCCTCGAGGTAGCGGGTCAGTTGTTTGTTGACGATTTTCTCGGTGACCTTCGCGGGGAACGGGAGCAGAGAGATGGGTCGGAAGTTCTTGAGGTCCTTGGGGTCTGCCTTGGGTTTCTTGAGTAAGGCGGTGATCTCGGCGTGCTTCCAGCTTTCCGGGAAGGTTGCTGTCTCGAAGGAGATGTTGATTATTTTCCGGAGATGGGGCGCGATGGCTGTACTGGCTTTGTTGAAGATGTGGTGAGGGCACGGGTCTAGCGGTGAACCGGAGTGGATGGTGTTCATGATCTCGCTGGTGTCCTCGTTGTTGATGTTGGTCCAGGAGAGCAGGCGGTTGGTGGTTGTGGGGGCAGTGGTCTCGGTGGTTGCCGGGGCGGTCGTGGTGTTGAAGCTGTCGTGGATGTCGGCGATTTTGCGGTGGAAGAAGGTGGCCAGTGAGTCGCACAGGTCTCGCGACGGCTGGATGTCGTTGGTGTTGGAGCTGGGGTTGGAGAGTTCCTTCACGATGTTGAAGAGCTCTTTGTTGTTGTGTGCGTTGTTGTCTAGGCGGTCTTTGAGTGAGGCCCTTTTGGCGGATCTGATGAGGTGATGGTGACTGCGGGTGGCGCTCTTGTGGGCGGCGTAGCTGTCCGCTGTCCGTTCGTGGAGCCAGATCTTCTCCAGTTTTCGGCATGTTCGTTTGGAGGCCTGGAGGTCTTCGGTGAACCAGGTGGCTTTCTTGCTGGTGTGGCTGTTGGGCGGATTCTTGAGCGGGACGAGGGTGTTGGCGCAGTCGTCGATCCACTGTCTGAGGTTGCGGGCAGCGGTGTCGGGGTCGGAGGGTTCGGCGGGTGGGCTCAGGGCGAGGGTTGTGGTTAGCTGGTCTTCCGTGACTCTGCTCCAGCAGCGGCGAGGCATTTGTTCGGTGCGGTGGTGCGTGGTGGGCTTCCTGTAGGTGAAGTGGATGCAGTGGTGGTCAGTCCAGTGGGGTTCGGAGGTGTGGTTGAAGGAGACGTGTGGGCTTGCGGAAAAGATGGAGTCGAGCGTGTGGCCGGCGGCGTGGGTGGGTGTAGTCACGAGCTGTCTGAGTCCGAGGGTGGCGAGGTTGTCGATCAGGGTGGTGGAGTTGGTGTCCTTGTTGTTCTCGAGGTGGAAGTTCAGGTCCCCGAGGAGGATGTAGTCCGTGGAGGCGATGGCGTGTGTGCTGACGAAGTCAGCGATGGAATCGCTGAACTGTGGTCGGGGTCCGGGGGTCTGTAGATGAGGGTTCCTCTGAGGGTGGTGTTGGGATTGGTGTGGATCTGGAAGTGCATGTGTTCGGCGGTGCTGAGGGTGTCGTCGGTGTTGGTTGAGACTCTGAGGGTGTTCCTGTGGACGATGGCGATGCCTCCTCCGACTCCGTTGGTGCGGTCCCTGCGGGTGATCTTGTATCCGTCCGGGATGGCAATGGCGATGTCGGGGGCTGAAGCGGGATTCAGCCAGGTCTCCGTCAGGAATGCGACGTCTGGGGAGGTTGAGTCGAGAAGGTCCCAGAGTTCGATGGCGTGTTTGCGGGCGGAGCGGGTGTTGAGGAGGATGCATCTGAGGTAGTTGGGTTCTTTCCTGGGCGGTGGTTTGGCGGGGCGGGTGCTGGCGAAGCTGCAGCTCCGGCAGGTGAAGGGCCCTTGGGTGCGCTTCGGGGTGGCCTGGTAGCAGGCGTGATCTTTTCCGGGGTTGAGTGCGTGGAGGGTGCTGGCGTCGTATCGGCGTCTGTTGATGTGGCGGGCGCGGGGGATGCCCAGACCAGGGGGGATGCCCAGACCAGGGGGTCTGGCGCTGGGCGCGGTCACGGCACGGACGGGCGCAGACGGGCTTGCCAGCGGCGCGCCCGCTGCGCACGTCCGAAGCGCGGCCGCACAGCGGCCGCCATAAATGGGGAGGTGGGAGGGAGGAGCAGGGAATGGGGCAGCGAATGGGCAGTGAGGGGCGGGGCCGCAGGGCGCAGCGGCGGGAAACAGGCACAGAAGGGAAAACGAGCACAATCAGGGCATCAAGGGGGCACAGAAAGGAAAAACTAGCACAATGAGGGGCAGCAAGGGGGCACAGAAAGGAAAAACGAGCACAATCAGGGGCAGCAAGGGGGGCACAGAAAGGAAAAACGAGCACAATCAGGGGCAGCAAGGGGGGCACAGAAAGGAAAAAATAGCACAATCAGGGGCAGCAAGGGGGCACAGAAAGGAAAAAACGAGCACAATCAGGGGCAGCAAGGGGGCACAGAAAGGAAAAACGAGCACAATCAGGGGCAGCAAGGGGGGCACAGAAAGGAAAAAACGAGCACAATCAGGGGCAGCAAGGGGGCACAGAAAGGGAAAAAAACGAGCACAATCAGGGGCAGCAAGGGGGCACAGAAAGGAAAAAAAACGAGCACAATCAGGGGCAGCAAGGGGGCACAGAAAGGAAAAAAAAACGAGCACAATCAGGGGCAGCAAGGGGGCACAGAAAGGAAAAAAACTAGCACAATGAGGGGCAGCAAGGGGGCACAGAAAGGAAAAACGAGCACAATCAGGGGCAGCAAGGGGGGCAAAGAAAGGAAAAAACGAGCACAATCAGGGACAGCAAGGGGCACAGAAAGGAAAAACGAGCACAATCAGGGGCAGCAAGGGGGCACAGAAAGGAAAAAACGAGCACAATCAGGGGCAGCAAGGGGGGCACAGAAAGGAAAAACGAGCACAATCAGGGGCAGCAAGGGGGGCACAGAAAGGAAAAAACGAGCACAATCAGGGGCAGCAAGGGGGGCACAGAAAGGAAAAACGAGCACAATCAGGGGCAGCAGCAGGGCACACAGACGGAGCTGTGTGGTGGGGGAGCGACCTACCAGTCAAGGTCAGGGGTCGCTCTCTTCACCACGCAGCGGCCGCCATAAATGGGGAGGTGGGAGGGAGGAGCAGGGAATGGGGCAGCGAATGGGCAGTGAGGGGGCGGGGCCGCAGGGGCGCAGCGGCGGGAAACAGGCACAGAAGGGAAAACGAGCACAATCAGGGCATCAAGGGGGCACAGAAAGGAAAAACGAGCACAATCAGGGGCAGCAAGGGGGCACAGAAAGGAAAAAACGAGCACAATCAGGGGCAGCAAGGGGGCACAGAAAGGAAAAACGAGCACAATCAGGGGCAGCAAGGGGGGCACAGAAAGGAAAAAACGAGCACAATCAGGGGCAGCAAGGGGGGCACAGAAAGGAAAAAACGAGCACAATCAGGGGCAGCAAGGGGGGCACAGAAAGGAAAAACGAGCACAATCAGGGGCAGCAGCAGGGCACACAGACGGAGCTGTGTGGTGGGGGAGCGACCTACCAGTCAAGGTCAGGGGTCAGGGGTTGAAGATACATATATTCATCTATTTCGAATATATTTCTCTCATGCCATTTCTTAATGAGTTGGTGGTAGTTAGTGATGCTTTGGTGGTATTCTTTGCTAGTTGTTTTTTCATATATATATATAATTTTTTTTCCAAAAGAGATTTGACGACAAGGGATGTCCAGCCTAACGGGTCTGGGCTTGGAGGCCACGTCACCGCCAAATATATATTTGTATGTGGCATGAGATTTAAAATGCTCTCCCCAGATTGGAGCAAGCACATGTTTCCCTGCCTGCAGTAGGGAAACTGCTGTGTCTTAGGGGTGGGCTCTCCGGGACAAAGTCACTTAGCCTGCCCCAGGGGATGGGGTTCATGGGGCTCATAAAGGCTCAGGGAGGGGGGCCCTCCCTTTTAAAAAGAGTTGTGGCCCCGGGGTATGGATGCCCTTTAAGGTCCTCTTTAAGGCTCGGGAGGGGAGCCGTGCACCCCCTTCATTTAAATACTTGGCCCAGGGGGATGGGGTCCCCCCTTTACTTTACATTTTGGGGCTCCCAGGGCCTAACTAGGCTCAGGAAGGGGGGCCACAAGCCCCCTTCCCTTCATTTTATTTCTCGGCCTCAGGGGATGGGGTCCCTGGGGACTTTTTAAGTTCAGGTAGGGGGCTCCGTGCCCCTCCCTTAGTTTTTTTACCTCGATCCTGGGTGAAAGGGGTTCCTGGGCTTCTCAGAGACTTGGGGAGGGAGGCCACGCATCCCCCTCCCCCCAAAAATAATATGCATTTCCCCCCAGGGCCCACCCCGGGGAGAGGGTACTAATAAAACAAGCACGAAGGCTATGCTTGTTTTTTGTTTTTTCACTTAATTTCTCCAAAACTACTGAACGGATTTACACCAAAACTCAAAAAGCACTCTTTCTGTGTCAAGATCTAGCTTTCTGACAAATCCGTTTAGCACTTGGGGCTATAGCTCTGTCAAAAGTTCCTATGGAAAGGTGCCAGGGGAAAACATGTTTTGGGACCCTCCCTTTTTACTCGACCGCTGCTTGACGGTTCACCCTAAAACTTTCCATGCGTAAACTAGTCAAAAAGTAGCACTTTTTTGGAAATTTCATGGAGATTTGTCAAAGTGCGCCAAAGTTAATAGCAACACACAAAAGGCATTTACTCTGGAAACACAATAATTATTATTATTATTAATATTATTAATAACGTATATAGCGCGTAGCTACCCAGTAGGTTTACCAGCGCTTGGAGGGCAGGCTAGACAGCGTAGGAAGGGAGCTCAGAATAACCACGTTTTCAACTCCTCGCAGATGGTGAATAGCGAGTACAGCTTCGAGAGAGCGTTCCATAGCTTGAGTCGCAGAAATGCGAAGGAGCAGCCACCCGTCAAGGTGTGCCTAACTCTAGGAACCTTGAAGAGAGATTGGTTACTAGAATGCAGAGTACATGGGGTGGTAGGGAGAGGCTAGATTTGGCAAATACTGAGGTACGGAGCTTGAGTAGATTTTGTACATATAGCAGAGTGCCTTAAAAGAAATACACTTCTCCACAGTAAGCCAGTGGAGATTGTGAAGATTGTGAGATTGTGAAGGAGGCCAGATACAGAAGAATGTTTAGGATACTGGCAGTAGAGTTTTGAACCACCTGAAGGCACCTGATCATGGACTTGTCTGCACTGAGATATAAGATGTTACCGTAATCTAACCTGGACAGAATCAAGGACTGGATGACGATTCTTTGAGCAGAGAAGGGAGCAGCCACAGGATCTTTTTGAGTCACTTCATAATAACAAAGCATGAGAAGGCAACCTTGGCAGCCTGCTGCCGCATGGACAGAGTGGAGTCAAGCCAAAAACCAAGGTTCTTCACCTTGTTGATAAGTATGGGAAGAGCCCCCAGTGAGGCAGGCCAGTGCCGAGGTCCCCAAAGCTAAGGATTCCTGCCCAGTACCATAAGCTCGGTCTTGTCACCTTTCAATTTTAGAGAGTTGGAATACATCCAAGAGGAGACACAGCCGAGGCAGGAGTTAAGCTCTGCCGGGGCGCAATCTCACTCAGCTGACAGAGAGAAATAGTCTGGGTCTCGTATTCTTATGAAAATAGAGTGACGCCACAGCTTTCCACTAGGTCCACCAAAAGGCGGACATAGATATTGAAGAGCATAGGACTGATCCCTGTGGGACTCCAGAGGTAAGCAAATGTGTGCTAGATACGACATCTGTAGAAAGGACCTAAAAGGTGTGATCCATCAAGAAAGAGGAAAGCCAGTCCAGAGCGGTGCCCTGGAGACCCATTTGTGTCAGCCTTTTGACAAGAGAGTCATGAGACACAGTGTCAAAAGCTGCGCTGAAATCCAGTAGGATCAGCACAGCAGTGCCACCCAAATCCAGAAGCCGTCTGAGACATTTTGTAAATCCCAATAAGGCTGATTCGCTGCTCTGCATAGCTCTGAATCAGGACTGGGAGGAATGGAGGGCGTTCTGAGCTACCACAAAAGAGGTAAGTTGGGATTTGATGTGCTTCTCCGATAGCTTGGAGAGGATAGACAGAAAGGAAATAGGCCTAAAATTGGACCAGTTGGATGGGTCCAAATGAGGTTTTTTCAACAAGGGGAGCACAATGGCATGCTTTTTTAGGCTCTGGGTAGGATCCCTCGTAAAAAGAATAATTCAGTAGTTAAACCAAAAGAGACAAGTGGTGAGGGCTTAAAGTGCGTTGTTCAACAGAGGGGAGAGTATCAAGTGGGGAACCGGCTTTAGTGAACTTTTGTGTGCTGCTAAAATTCTTTCTGATTTGTAAAAAGGGTTTTTGTAACCCTACCTGAATCGCAGGTGGGAAAAGGGGCAATCCCCTTCTATCCACAAGTCAGAGAGGAATGTATCAATGGCTTTTTACTGCAAATGTGGTAGCAAACCATTGATCAGATAGCAACAGCTCAAAGAGGGTGGTATCTGATTGATAAAGAGGAAGGAGTCCTCTCAGGACGCCTTCCCCTTTGTGAATCTTAAAAAACGTTTGAGGGAGAGAGAGTGGTCCACAAAACCACTGCCAGCTTTCAGTGAAACTTTTTTTTAAAAATAAAGTGATTTTTAAATGAAATACCATTTCCTTTTTAAAAAATGGGCTGCATTAAAAAAATGTATTTATTTAAATAGAATCAGACACATGGTGGTCGGCTGGCTCTTGAAGGCCACCATCTCTGTGATTGTGGCCAATTGCAGGGGTCGAAATTGCGACCTGCCTAATGAATATTAATTAGGAAGGTTGCTCTGCAACCTCCTGCAATTCTGTATTTTGTTAACCAACCTGCTTGTACATAGGTCAGTTTGTAAAATACTATTCGATTCACAAAAATGTTGATGAGCAATCTGCAACCACTTTTACAAATGGAAAAATAGTACGAGTCCCCATATCACTTTTTCTGCCATTTCAGTTGCCAGCTCACTCCCCCTGTGTTAGAACTTTCACTTTCTTTCACTCTATTGACTCAAGTTTAGGAAACCTTACTTCAAACCTGGAAGTTATTAGTGTTCTTTGAAGAGGTGTGAGGCAGTCCTGGTGGATATGGGGATGCTGTTCCAGATCCTGGGTGCACAGATGGAAAAACACATACTGTCTTGTTTTTTTTTCTTTTTACACGTCTTAGTCTGCAGTCTGATAGTGTCCTGGCTGCGATGTGCCAAGAACGAGTAGATGTGGTGAGCTTGTCTGTAAAATGAGCAGGATTATTAGTTATAATGGCAATTATTGATGGCAGAATAAATGTAGCATGAAATTAAACACACCAATAAGCGGTTACTAATTTTTTGCAAAAACATATGACATGCAGTTTAATGCAAACCATTCTACAATGTGGAAATGGTTCTTAATACATGGTCACATGCAGATGAATACATGCTATCATGTAATAAACTATAGGTGCCAAAAGTAAAGGTGCTTCGATAAAGCCTTTCTGCTAATGTCTGTTCATTTCTGGGAACCAGATAAGAAGAGCTAAAAAGCTAGTCCTCATTTTCATTGATCAAACAGCAGTTGTACCCTGCTTTAACCGTGGTGCTGGCTTTGGCAGTGAGTATTGTGACCCAACAGCTTATTACAGTTGAACAGCTATGTCATTTCTTATTACAAGTGATTAGTAATGGTATAAATAGAATGTAATAAGAAAATTAGAGCAAGTTTTTCCATAGAGGTTACAGGCTTCCATGTATTAATTATATCAATAATAATAAAAAATGAATGACAAAAAGGATTTGTTTCTCTGTTTTATTTTAATTGTCCTGGTTTAATGGAGAGAAGCCCTTTTCCCTAATTTTAAAGATTGTTGAGTATTAGCAGCTGCAGCTGTTGAACTTTTAAACACATGCCCTCAATTACACTGAGTGAACAAGGGAGAAAATAAAGAGAGTGAGCCCCCAAAACGCTCACCACTGAGGGATTTCTGAGGGCATTTGTTTTTAAAAATAGGACAATGTGGCGTAGTGGACTGCATAATATTCTAAAGAAATTGTCAAACCATATATTATAACATTCATGAAGTAGTCAAATACTTCAGAATTATGAAACTTCCATGCTTAGCAGCAAGGACATGCCTTGTAGTAACAAGGAAATGGTGCAGGTGCAATTAAATCAGCAATACATGCTACAAATGTGGTTAAACTACCTCCCTAATATCAGCTTAAAACATCTAGAAATCCACTCATTTTTATTCTCAAACTTTAATTTAGACTTTGCCTGCTGACATGTTTTTTCAATTTTAGCACATTCTGTGCCAAATGTCACTATATTTGGGTGTTTTCAAGATGGCAGAAGTTTAACACCCCTGTCATGCCTGCCGATGGGCGAGCACATTAGAATCAGGTAACACCATCTCCCCACTGTTGGGAAACCTACTCAAACCAATGTCTCTAATTGTATTTCACTTTTCTTGCTGATGGAGAGCACCCAACAGGCCTACTGCACACACAGTATCCTTCAGGCAGCGGATTTATCAACTGTATTTCACACCTTCCTGTGTAGGTCTCTAAGGAAGTTTACTTACATTCAATGCAACAGGTGGGTGCCTGTCAGAATAGTCCAGAGGGTGGAGGGCTGACGACGAAATGAATTAGTTTATGGAAAGTATCTTTGTGACAGTTGTAAATCTAAGTTCACCATTAGACGTCCTCTATTTTGTAAAATGCAGCGAAGATTGATGTTGTAGTTTATCTCTATGGCAAGTTACATAATGTGTTTTAAACATAAAGCAGGTTTGTCAATGGCAAAGCCACCTTAACCTATGAAACAAGTAGCCCTCTTGGTCTCTGTCACTGCGGATACATGAAAGTTGGCCCATTTTACGAGTTTTACTTCTAAACAATATGCAACTGGGCCTCGTGGGTTTCAAGACACCCTGAACTTTTCTCCTATTTAATGTTAGAAGTGGGCTAAAATGTGCTAACATGGTTTTGCTGTGCTGTTAACATAACACAACAGAACATAAGATAACACAACAGAACATAACAGGTAAATGCTGCAGTCAAGTCTATAGTTGTAAAGTGCTGCTGTGTAGCTCTACTGCAAAGTTTTCCAAGTCTCCTGCAGCGGTGGATCCTCCGCTATGGCGGAGGAGCGTCGCCCCCCCCCCTTCCGGCAGCGTAAAGAAAATAAAAATAAAACAATAATAAACCATTGTTTATTATCGTTTTATTTTGTGTCCCGGAGTCTTGGGGGCGGGGCCAGGGGGATAACAGGCACCCACAGGGAGTGGTATACACTATTATCAGTGCTCATGACAGTGTGGCCGGCCGTTCCAGGATGGCCAAACCGTCACGCTCACTTTGCATTTTCTCCATTCAGGCTGCATTACAGCCTGGGTGGAGAACATGCCCAGGCTCCCAGTCCCTGGCTGAGCGCCGAACCACGGCGTTCAGACCAATCAAAATGCTGCAGTGCAGCGTTGCGATTGGCTCAGGGGAGCCTGGGTGCTTTTTCCTTCCGACTGGAGCAGAGGAATGACAGGAGAGACGCGGCAGCGGGGGCAAGGAGGTAAGTTTATTTTTTTTACTACCCATCCCACCGCCAATCCGTGCCAGCCGCCACTGATCTCCTGTGAGGGTAGGGTAAGGGCATACTGCCCCCTACACAGGGAATTTGCTTTTATTCCACTTGGGCAGCCCTTGCACATTTGTACCATAGGATTACCTAGGTTTGTCAGAGAGTTACTGACAAAAGAGACCCCACTGTGAGACTCCCAGTGGCGTGGCAAAACAAGGAATCTCAAAGGGTTTGGCGGCTGGGACTGACTGGGATCAGTAAGTTGGTGGGGCGAATGGGGTGATGCACCCTTAAAATGTTTTCAGACGCTTTAGGAGGAATATGAGATGCCAGAAGGAGAGGTATTTTGTTGCCTAAGCCTTCGACATGTCCTATGTGTGGATGTGCCAAAAGATGCACAGGTGGAAGACGTTGATCCCCTGAAAGAGAGAAAATTGACAGAGCCATTAACAAAGAAAGCAATCTCGTTAATATATGAAAAGATGATGAATAATCTTTCGGTTGAGTTGGGAGGCCTAAGGGGAAAACGGGAGGAGCTTTGGAACACCTCGCTGATGAGGAATGGAGTGAGGCGCTGCAGACACCTCAGGAAGTGGTGGTCAGGGCCCAATTCGGAGTTACCAGAATCACTTGCGGACTCTTGATGCACATAAGCATCGGTGAATTCATATTTGAGTCGTATCTGGTGTATTCTGAATGAAACTATATGGTGGGTTGGGGAAATTGTCGATCTAAGACTTGTTTTATTTTGATGGATTGTGTATTGATGTCAAAGTTTCAAACTGAAGCAAGGTCTATATGCCTCCTGCCACGCAATGCTATGGTTTTGTAATATAAAATAATAAAAAGTTTGTTTAAATAAAGCAGAGTGAGTGTGAGTGAGAAAGTATGAGTAAGTCGGAATTAGAGTTAATGAGTGTGAATGAATAAGAATGAGTGACAGTAAGAATGCAAGAGAGTGGGTGAGGAAGAATGAGTGCAAGTGAGTGGGAATGAATGAGTGAGGAGAAGCGAGTGTATGAGTGTGAGTGAGCGAATGTAGGTGAGTGTGAGTGAGAATGTGGTGTCTTCTTGTGAGTCTGTTGTTGGCTGTGGGATACTGAAGGTAATTCTTGGCTAAGAGAGGCACCCATGGAAAAATACTGGTAGTGACATACTGAAAACTTTGTAGCATGACAGGCACATGTGGCAAAATACTAACACTGGCATACTAGACTTAATACTTGGCATATGGGACAACCATGGCAAAAAGCTGACTTACTTCAGGTAATTCTCATGAGGGCACCGGTGGGAAAATGCTGGTAATTGCACATTGGACACAATACTTGATATAAGGGAGGAAAACGGTGTCATGTAGGAGGGGGAAACCATGACAAAAGACTGGCCTAGATATACTAGAGGTGATTTTTGACATAGAAGTCACCCATGGTATATGAATGGCACTATTGTCAAATAGTTGCCACAGGCATATTATATGTTTTCAGAGCGTATGGATTTTTATTACAGCTATGTGAAAAGTGTGCTTTAAAATGCACTATTTGATCCCAACCCTCTATAGAAGAGGTCACACTCATTTGCTTCCCTCACCACAATTCAGGGCAAGAATTTAAACCCCGCCATAAGCACTGTCCTCATGGGCACTGTATAACTTCAGTAGCATCCACTGAGACCAGAACATTGCACTTGAGGTTTTATAAAAGAAATACATTTAACAGTGCAATGCACAAGCTTCTGATTAAATAAAAAGGAACTAAAAGGCAAACACATTTTCAAAGACGTTATTGCCATGTTTCATTGTTGTGAACAGATGCAAAACTATGTGAGTAAAACCTTTCTGCTTCACACAAGTGATAGTGAACATTAATTAAAATGTACTAACAACAAGGAATGGTTTAAGCTACTACCCTAGTTCATATTGAATGTATGTTCTACTTTCCTTCCTTTCAATCCTTTGTTTTAGGATTTATAAAGTGCATCATACATCTGAAAGTACCTTTGTGCTAGCAGACCAGCCATCATTAATGCGAGAACAGCCAGGTGGCATATTTACAAGTAAAGTGGCGAAGAGTGTCGTTAAGCCAAGAAGGCTAACGACATGCTCTGTCACTTCAGACACGCAGGGCTGCACCATATTTACAAGAATATGGTTCAGCCATGCGTTTCCCCTTGTGCTGGTGCTAAATGTAGCTGCCTAGCATCAACGCAGGCACCCTTGCACCATAGTGCAAGGGTGCCTGCATTGTGTCCCTTTCTGCACATAAATAATCTGTAAATGGCGTTTTGTAACTTCTATGTGTGCCGCTCAATGCAGCACACATAGAAGTTGCAAAATGTCATTTTTTTGTTAAATTATTGTTTATGTGCAGGAAGGGACACCTTCCGGGACATAAACAATCATTGGTGTTTTGCTGTTTCCATGTATGCTGCACAATGCAGCACAAATGGAATCAGCAAAAACGAGGAGAAATTAAACATTTCTCCTTGCTTCGCTCGAGTAAGGCCAGGTTTTCCCTGGTCTGAATTTTGGCGCTGCCCCATATTTACTCCACCCTTGTAAATATGGGCAGCGTCAAAATCAATGGGTGTTGCGGTGGAACGCCCACAGCAACACCCATTGCCCTCCCCTTTCATGCTAAGTATAGCATGAAAGGGTGCCTTATTTACAAAGCAGCGTTAAGGTGTACATAAGGCGAAGCCCTTGAAAAATGACGTTGTGGTGGCGATAGAGGCTTGTAAATATGCCCCCAGGTCTTCAACAGTTTCCTGAAATTAAAGAGGTCAGCCTCCGACCTCATCGCCAGTGGTAGACTGCTTCACAGTCTGGCTGCATCCACGGAAAAGAAGTGCCCACCAAGAGTTGAACTCTAAATTTTCGGGCCAATTAACAACAAACTATTAACAGAACAAAGACTTCTTTTGGATTTGTACCGAGAGAATCTGTTAGATACAGGATTTAATTTCTTCCCAAAGATAACTTTGTTTACCAAACACAAAGATTTGAACTCCACCAGTGAAGTTTCATTAGCCCTTGTGAGATCGAATCAAACTTCTTGATGTTGAGTATCAGTCTCACAGCAGTGTTCTGAATCAGTTGTAGTTTGATAAGGGATCCAGCTATTAAGACCAAGTAGCTGACACTAGAGTAATTCAGTCTTGATTACACAAATTGCATTTTCATTTGGTTGAAATGAAAACAGGCAAATATTGTGTTTTAGCAATCCAAGTTGAAAGAAGCAAGATTGTACAACAAAATGTATTTGATCATTCAGAGAGATCTAAGAGTACCGTGTGATTCCCAGATTCTTCACTAGTTTCACAGGGGTTGCCCTTTGATCGAACATTGAAGGCCAAACAATTCAGGTTCCATACCGATGTCTGGTGAAATGGAAAAAGGATTTCTGTTTCCCTCCATTAACATAACATGATTCACCATTATCCAGTGTTGAATCTTGGACAAGCAATTGTTAAAATTTGCAGCTTTGACACTAGGATCCCCATTAATGGCAAATATAATTTGTGTAACGTCAGCATAAATCAATGCTGAAAGGCTAAATGATTTGAATATTTGTGCCAGTGTTATTATATAAGAGATAAAGTACCCCTGCCATACATTATAAGGATATTGCAAGTCACTGAGGAGTTCCATAACCATATAGAGGAACAAGGCCGAAGGCAGAGTTCCTTTATAAGATTATGGAACTCCGAGGTGACTTACAATATCCTTAACATATATGGAAGGGGGTACTTTATCCCATATATTAAATGGTCACACCATCACCTTTCCCACAAACCACTTAAAACCTTGGTGCATAGCTCTTTCATATGAAAGAGTGAGCATGTTTGCAAACATGAAGAATAAAAATAAAACCTCTAGTTCAAAATTAAGCACATCAAAAACCTGTTAGATATTTTTGGCAAACAGTTAAATACAAGTCTGTTTAAAAAAAAATAATAATAATAAAGCTGCAATTGCTGGAATATTTAGAAACATGCAGGAAGATTTGATCTTTCCTCTATTTAAGGAGTGCAAAAGAGAAACATATTCTTTCTGCTTGTCATTGTAAGCTCTTATAATAGTGCAGAAGAAAGAAAAGCAAGGTTCCCTTTTCGTTCCTTTATACAGCTTGGTCAATTTTGCTCCTTGACCTGGCCTGACCAGCCTTTCACTCTCTGCTGCCTCTGGCAGCAGGCATTATAATGTCAGAACTCGGCTGTAATAACTTATAATAGTCAACTTCTGATGTCTTTTCTTTATAATCAGCGACTGGGTGCGTCACAAGTCACCGATTATAAGGAAATCAGAGACGGCCATTTGTACAGGAATTACAGAATCCCATGTATTATATATAGATTAAACGTGAGAGGTCAAAGCACCGACCCCTGATGGACACTCCAAAACAGCTTTTTCTTTCAGAGATAAAGGTTCCGAGTTCCACCTGATTGTCTCTATCACTCAGGCTATTCGAATATCTTTTGGTGGCTGGCTGTAGAAGTTCATCAAGATGGCAGTCACTACATGCTCCACGCTGCTTCCTGAACGACAGCCCGCCTGCATATAATCAATAAATGTTGGACTCCTACAAAACTGACAAGTTGATTAAAAAATACCCTTTCAAACAGTTTCACCATGTAAGGTAACTGTGAAACTGGTCTAAAGTTTTCTAAAGCATTATAATCCAACGATGGTTCCTTAATCAGAGGAATTATACAGGTTTTTTTTTAATCGTCTGGAACGATTCCAGTACCCATTGAAGCATGACTTACAGCCAGCATTACTTTGTATCAATTCATATATGTGAACATAACTACTGTTGTTTTTTTTATTCTTTTTTTCCCCGTATGTATGATTTATCAATATAATCATGGTAGTATACACTACGGTAACTATTAACTTATACAGTTTGTGGTATAAATAATTTAGGTTCCCAGTGCTGTCTTTGTTTTGTGGCACTCTATCTTCTTCAGGCGAAATCTTTACTTTAAGGTAATATAAACAGTAACAAGTAATGATCCCCTAGCATATAATCACCCTAATAAAGATGGTATCTAGAAAGTGTGAGCATTGTGTTGTTATACTAGTCATGCAGCTATTATTTAACTTCTGTAATGTCAATTATTGTGATGTCATCAGGTTTAAGGTCATATGCCATTATTTCCAGGGAAGATTTAAGGTCAAAGAACATGATGTCACTTCCTGTGGCCAAAGTGTTTTCCAGTTCCCTGGGATTTTGGTGAATTGATGTCCATATATCTGCTTGTGATGGAGAGCTCGTGCAAAAAAGCGATGCAGACAATCCTCAATTTGTGCTGATTTGGCCACTTGGGCTCTTTTCCATCTTCCTACTGGCTCCAGTCTTCATTATTAACAAAATGCCGTCTGTAGCCTGTATTGTCCCTTTTGCAACCTTCTTGGCTCAGGCATGCATGGCACATTCTAGTCCTCTTTCTCTGCGTTATTTGCATTATGATTGGTAGGCTGTGGCTGAGATAGGTAGATGCCTATGGCAGTCTCATGCTGTGCAGCACCATCTCAACATGACAGTGAAATTGCTGCTCAGGCTAAGTAATTATCTGGTCCCAAAAGTACAAGTGGAGTGGGAAGAGCACTTCAGAGAACAAGGAAGCATCTTCCTGTTGCCTGTGCGAGCGCAGATTTATTATTAAAAACTTATGTACATTTTCGTGTGTTTAAGTTAGCATAAGTAGGCTGAAAACTGATTTCCTGGGCATCCTGGTCTGGTTGCAGTGACAGCTGAAAAAACATGGCTTTCAAAAGTTGTACTGCATGCATGTTTTCATTAATTTTGCGTTCTTTCCTCATAGAGTAGATGAAAGTGTGCTCTTTTCAAGGTAGGGGGAGAGGAGTTGGCCTAACGGCTAGAGCGGTCGACCTCAAATCTGGGGAACTGGGTTCGAGTCTCGGCAATGACGCTGAACATCCTGTGATTCTGGGCAAATCACTTAATCTCCCCATGCCTAACAAAAAAAATGAATGTGTCCTCATGTAACGCAACTGGTGCTATGTAAAGCGCTCTGATACCCGACTCGGGTCAAGTTCGCACTATATAAAACTCTGTAAAATAAAAATACTATTTATTTACACTGTAACAATTAATGTGTTTCAGAGGAAGCCTGCCTGCTGGAGGAACACACATAGGGCCTCATTTACAATATTTTGATGCACGGCAGTGCAGCAAGGCTTTCTGCTGCACTGCCATGAGTCAAAAGAAAAGGGCAGGAATGAACCGCATTCCTGTCCTTTTCCCCAGCGTTGCTGCACAGTTGTCTGCCATGCATCAACGCAGGCAACCCTTGCGCCATGGTGCAAGTGTGTCTGCATTGTAGGGGTGATTATTTTTGTGCAGGAAAGGGCACCTTGCTGCAAAAGAACAATAACGAGAGGAGTTTTCCTCTTTCTATGTGTGCTGCAGAATGCAGCACACGTAGAAAGGAAAAACGAGACGAAATAAAGGTATTTCTCCTCGTTGCGCCTCCTTACGCCTGAGGCGTAGGAATTTGATGCATTCCCAGGTTTTCAAAGCCTTGTACATCTGGGAATGCGTCAGGTTCCATGGATGTTGCGTGGGAACACCCACAGCAACATCCATGGAACATCCGTTTTCACACAGAGTATTGCGTGAAAGGGGGCCATATTTACAAGGCCATGCAAAGCCATGGAGGGCTTTATGTGGCCTTGTAAATATGGTCAGGCACACTGCACCACCGGTGCATCAAAAAAAGGGAGGCACCAGCGGCGCAATGAACTTGTAAATATGCCCCATAATGTTTTAATGCTCAAGGTCTACACATAACTGGCTGTTAAACTGTGCTTTAATCATTTAATCAAACAGTTATTGTTCAGTAGTGCAATGTTATTTGTACTTATATGTAGGGCAAAGGGATAAATAGACTATTCTTTTTGGGAGGGTTTCTAGAGTAAGACTATTCTATGTAATGTAGTTTCTAAGTGATGATTGGTTTCTATTAATGTATCTTTATTAGTACAGCCCATGGTGCCACTTCTTACCACGCAAAGTGCACGATTCTCTACTCCCTTGAAACTACAGAATGTGCTACTATTGGGATGTGTACCAGACTTTTCTGAGACTCCTATCGAGCATTTCCCTTTTACAGTTTATTCTTTGATATTATACTTAGAATAGTTTTGGAGGGTTGCCTAATGTCATCCTCTAGCTGATCTGAATAACCTGACTAACTAATCTTTCACCTTCTGTAATGATTCTTAATTTTTAAATAAACCTTCATGGTTTGCACTTTGAATCTTGTTCTATGTGGGTTTTTCAGTGTGAATTTCTTTTGTGTGAATTTTGCTTTATTTTACCTAGGGCCCTCGACCTGAGGTTGATGGTAAAGCCTGCAGAAACCACACTCCCTCATTCCTGGCCTCTCCATTGCTGATTATCACTTAGAGGGGAGGGAGTAGATGCTTCTACCAAGATGAGGCTGGTGGAGTGCTCTTTATGCACAAAGGTACTGTTAGAGGGAAGTGCAATCTGCAGAAGGCCTCCATCCCTGCTCCTTAGTATGTGGTCTCCACTGCACCCTTGTGGGGCCTAGTGTATCAATGGGTGCTGTGTGAACAGACAGAGAGAAGGTGGTGTGGAAAAACAACCCAAAGTAGCCATCTTCCCTTTCTCTCTTGCCTGTCCTCTACTATGCCCTCCTGGAGCACCTAGAAGAGCACTCTGCTCCTCGGTGATTTACTCTGTCCCTGTGAGTCCCCCTCAGCCACTAAAGGCCTCTGTTACCTAAGCCCTTTTTGTACTGGAACCACTGGCATAGTAAGGGTGGCAGTGGCTAGAGGCGACAAGCCAACAGATCACCCGGGAGAGCAAAGCCACTTCACGGGTCTGACTTGGCTCCAGGATTTCGTGCATAATGCTGGGACAAGAATGTCCCCTGCATGATGTATGGTCATGTTCCATGCTCTGTGTGCCAGAACTGCATGAACCATGATCATGATCATTGATTTTTGCTCATGCTACACACTAATCCCATTTTAGCATGTTGACCTAGGTCTGGTCTTTGATGAGGATAGATTCTGAACCTTGTCCTGAACAGGAAAGGGGGGCACACCAAGCGCACACTCATAGAGACAGAGGACTGCCATCGCAGTTGTGGGTTTCATGTGTGGAGCACAGTGGTCGAAGCATACCATGTTTGGTGAATTATAGTGACAGGCCTTTTTATCTGTGAGACTGTGTAAATGAGTACTTTCAGGCCAACTCATCCAAAGTTCCTCTGCTCACGATGAACTTGGAATCCTGAATGCCAACATTCTATGGGCTGTACATATTTGTGCATGCTAGGATTGATAGTGTGTCGTGTACGAGTGAAACCGGCAAGCAGTTTCCATTTTGGAAGTCCACAGCCTGGAACAGAGTACAAGATGAAAATGAGGATGCTTCCCCACACAGCATATGTGTATTGCTGGCATTTCCTGAATGGGAAGAGGGAGCGTCAGACGCTACAGTGAGGAAAGAGAAGGCTGGCTTTCTTTATAAGTCCCAAGGCCTTTTCTGATACATTGGACTCTAAATGACTACTTCTGCATCTGCCATTAGGTAGACAGCAGGGGTTGTAAGCTTTCAGTATCTGTTGTTAGGGAAATGTGTCCTTTGAAGGGGCAACAACTCTTGTCTCTCTTACTTATCTCTTTGAAGAGGGGTTGTAAAATGCTGGGTGCAGCCTGTTCACACCTCTTTGTACATCTGTGGTGGGCACTACATCTGGAGACTATCATGCTGGACAGAGCATCATTGCAGACAAAGGTCAGTTCTTGAAGGTAATCTAGCCAGGACACATGAAAGAGGAAACAACTGAAACCGGTTCCAAGGAAGAAGACCTGGAATGCACATCCTCCATTTGCAAAATCAGTATAAACATCGGAGTCCAAGACCCATCGGTGTTTGTTGTTCTGGTCTCTTCTACCAAGGAGGGGTTACTCCGCCGAGTACTCTGGACTATTAAGAAGCCAAGGGTTGGTGTTACCCTGACAGCCAAGTTCCCAGAGGCAAGGGAACATTGCTTGGAATCCGATCTGAAGAAGGAATTATTGGACAGTCCTGGGTGACAATAAAGCATTCCTTGTGAGCAAGGGAAGGAAGCGCCAACCCTGCAGGAGGAGATGATCCTTGAAGGGACTGCCATAATTGACCCTGGCATGGGGTCCATCCGATAGGGACTCGCTAACGAATCACAGTACTGCAATACTGGACAGTGCGATCTTCATCATGTATCTTCATCATAGCTACCACGGTGCCTAGATCTCAGTGCCCGAGTGGCCAGCCAGACTATAGCTGGGATAAGTGCCTGGTTGTGGCCTGTGTGCCCCACAAGTGGACTGTGTGGCCACGGCACTGCCAAAGTGTGCCATTGAGTTGGGTCCAGTTCTGAAGCCCAAGCGATTTGTTAGGTTCCTTTAGGGTGGTTTGTGAATAATTGAAGTAATTGCCTTGAGGCCCTGCATGCCAAAAATAGCACCCGGAGAAGCTTGCACAGAAGAGCAATCACCTACCGGCATGTTATACGTATACTCAAGAAGAAGTGGCAAGTACTCAGCAGAGTGAACAGCACTGTGAGCAGAGATCTACCTCCAGATGCCTGGAAGAGGGCCATCGATAGAAGTCTCCACTCCTGCCGTGGTGACTCACTGCATGGCCAGGTGCTGTGCAGCTCCCTTAAAGACTGCTGTGTGCTGCCTTGAAGCTCCCTGCTATCAATGAGGTCCTGCTGCCACAGGAGGGCCAAACGTGGTGCGGAGCTGCTCCTACAAAATGGGTGACTGGCCAAAAGGGCCTAGGCCAAAGAGACTGAGTATTAAGATCAAATGGGGGCAGGGAGAGCAGGAGCTGCACTCGTTGGTAGTATCTAGAACTCTGGACCTGGGGGGGAGCCACAGAAAGGGGGGCTCATGAGGGACAGCAAAAGGAGCAGCTGAGCTAGCAGGAAAAGGCCCCGGGAAGCATAAAACCTCACACCCGTAGATCAGGAATTCTTGCATATTATATGTGTAGTAGAATTCTGTGTTTTCTGTGTAATAAACTTCTAGTCTTTTATACAAAGTGAAGCAGTGGGCTAGGCACAGGTATTATTGTGCTGATGGGGTGGGTGGTGTTGATCACTGAGCCTGAGTACCCACCCCCACACTAACCTCCCTGAGAAGCCTGAGACTGCTCGCTCTCACTACTACTGAGAGTCAATTGCTAAAAGGGTTTTATTTAGGCCAGTTTGCAGAGCCATAATAGGACTGGCCCTGGGAGAGCTGTGTAAAAGGCTTTTATCCGAATAGTTGTGGCCCGATAGTACCTGAATGCCCTGTTGACTCCTGAACAGGGTCTGACACACGAGCAGATCATGCAACAAAGATCATGTAAAAATATGAGTCATTGCTTTCAAAATCTCTTCAAAATTCAAAAAACTGTATCTTATCTGGGTCAGCCCCTGTGAAATATGCTGATTTTGTCTCTGTGCAATTTGCTGAAACCTAGACACATTTAGAAGCACCCATATGTTGTCTGTTTTGCATTTGAGCACAACCTGCCGGGGGCAAGGGAAATGTCCTCTTTTCTCTTCCAACCCGCCACAACACAAAAGTGTCACTTAAAGGACCATCAGCACTCCCTTTGTTCGAGTCTTATCCTGGCATGGAGCTATCTGGAGCCTAACACCTAGATGCTAATGCAATGGATAGAAACAAATGTGCTCAACTTATGAACTCACAAGTGCTTAAGAGAAACTATCATTTGGAGGCAGGTTTTTGAGAGATATGATGCACTGTGAGAAAGTCAAATTAATCTATCTGTAAGAATAATTACACCGATAACCATTTAAATAGCACTTATTATTTTTTTAGTTAATTTCTTTCATAGTGCTACTCTTCTCAAAGTAGGGTGTCAGAATGTTTTACATCACACATGATAGAGCGAAATGTTCTTGTGAATTGTAGGGGTGCATCATAATCACTGATAGGCCGCACCCTCTTGTATTCAGACATATATTCGTATATTCAGTTTCATATTCAGGTATGTTTAGTAAAGAATGAATAGTTTGCTGAGACAAAGTGAATCAGCAGCATAATGGTGTTAGGATATTGATGTAATGTAATGCTTATTGAATTGTGTGAAAATAATGCATAGGGGAATTAGTTCGTGTGTGTAATGTAATTGCAGTAGTTTAAACGTGCACCATAGTAAAATTGCACATGTAATTCAGTGTTTGCATATGAATCATAATGAAAATGCTTATAGGGAAAAGTAAGATGTGTGTTTAAAAGTTATATGTAAAGGCCTGACTACATATATGCTTAGGGGAGGTCTGGTATATTCTTATGTTAGCTTATATTGTAGGCCGAGAAATGTTTCTCTTGGTAAGGCTCTCTGGGCACAAACGGTAGATTTAATTTGCACAGTAGAAGGTTTCTGTTGAAAGTATCTTTCGTTGCAGGTGCAAGGACACATGTCTCGTTAGCAAGACTAACTCTTTGTTTTCGAAAGCTAGAGAGAGGGGAGGCATGGTACGGGGAGTGAAAAGGAATGTAGGGATGATACTTTCGGCGGAGAAGGTGCCTGGGACTCAAGGTCATCGCAACCGTCCAGGATGAAGTAACCGTTTCGATGGAAAAGCACAAGAAAGAAGACCTGGCCAAGGAGGCGTGACAAAGGCGTGTACAATTGTATTGTGGTTTTGTATTAGGGATAGTGCCCTGAGGGAGGAGGCCAGAGAAGAGGTAGGGGAGACCTGAGAGAAGGACAGAGCTGAGCTTAGGTACTATGTGATTGCACTTCTTAGGAAGTCTTCACAGCTGACACCTTTTATTCACTATTGCCTGGAAAAATCGTTATGCAGGGAATGTCACTTAGCGTTAGTGTAGGGACAGCAATTGATTTTTAGCTTGTTTAGTTCAATGAAGAGCAACTTAGAAATTGGAGCAATCATAGTCTGGTTGATCCTTCTAGAACTTTCTATTCTCCTTATCCTAAGTCGGATGAGATTTCTGCGTAGATTATTATTTGTATTAGTGCCCATCTATTTCTTTAACCTCGTGTTGAGGTGCTTGCACGTTCAGTTATTCTTGGCGATAATAAATTCTCAAACTTGAATTCGGAGTCAGTGGTCCTTTCAGACAAAGATGAATGCTGTGATATAACCAGATGGGATTCTCTCCTTTACACTATTCAACAGGTAAAAAGATCTTGGCGACCAGAAGATTCTTATAGATAATTAGATAAGAATCGGCGTTATCACACACACATATTATAGAAAGACATTCAATCATTCAAGTGTGTAAATCAATATACAGGAAATGTTACATAAGATAATGAGGATAAAAACATAACATAGTTGTTGAGGTTGTCTGTACTAAATCCTTCCCAAAAGATTGGGAACAAACAATAAGGTTCTACATTGTCCTATTCTTTGCAGCTTGCATATAGCTCCTTGATGCCATGCATAGCTCAGTCTGCTATATTAGGATTGTGACTTATGAACTACAAGTAACAAAAGGATCTCTGTGATAAACACAGCAACCCACTGAGATATCTACATAAAATGCAAATCTATGATCTGCATGTTACACGTGAGTGCTTTGCAGCAGGCACATTAACCTGCTCTGTTACTTTATGATGAATCAAAACTGTGACTAGACGCACACATATCTCACAAAGAAGTGCATTAACCAAAAGATTTATTTTCCCGTTATGTTTTTATTACAATTTGTAAATTAGACTTTAAGAAGCGTACAATACAAATAAAAGTCAAATTCCCCTTACACAAAATAGGGGACGCTCCCAGCAGCGTTATATAACGTCACAGTGACAGAGACAATACAAATATTGGTGCTGTTATTCTTTCCTTCACCAACTGATCACAACTTTCCGTAGTTGTAGATTTCAGAGTGAGTCCTGGTGACGTTCTTGTGTTCCATGCCCTCCCTCCACCATGTCTCGCTGGTTATGGCCGACCTCAGCTGTCGCAGGGTCATTTACCAATTGCGTCATCATGCCCGCCGAGCCTCTGAGGTCCTCCTCAGGCCTCACATCTGTTCGCAGATGTTTTAGGCGCACTTTTTTCGGCCAGGGCCCTTTCCATTGTATCCCTGAGCCATTTGTGGACTGTGGGTCCTTTATTGAATACTTATTCCACGCCCCTTAGGGTCTTCTGTTGAAAGTGCATATAGTCAATAATGTAACATAATGCGGACAAAAAGAAAAGGAAACAGAAGAAAAGAAGAAGAAAAAAGGGAGAAAAAATGTATATACTCAGAATTGAAGGGGAAGAAGTGTGAGAAAGATCTATGCATGCAACATTTATCAGTGAGCAGCCTGCAATGAGAGCTACATTGTAAAGAGAACCAGGTCCTGAAAAACAACAGCAAACATTATCAAGGATTCAACTACCTTCACCCAAATGGACAGGCAATTCCTCATTGCTATTCATCCCTTTGGGGGTCTTGGTCTGTAGGTCTATGATATAGCGCGACTTCAGCCTCCTGAGTCTCAGAATTCGATCCCCTCCCCTGGGATTGATTGCAACATGATCTAAACAAAAGTAGGTCAAAAGATCCCTATTGCTCTCATGGTGCGTGCTGAAATGTCTCGCAACCGGATAGGTTGCATCCTTTTTGGAAATAGCCCTCATGTGTTCTAATATACGGACTTTCGTGGGATGGATGGTGTTCCCGATATATTTGAGCCCACACGGACAAACCAAGCAGTAGACCGTATATGGTGTGCTGCACGTTAGAAATTTGCCAATCTTTTTAGGTTTGTCCAACCCCGGTAGTGTATAAGTCACGGTTTTCTTACTGTTGTGACAGGCTTTACACATCCCACAGGGGAAGAAACCATGTAGGTCTTTCTGAATTAAGCCTGTCCTTTCCTTGGTGTAATGACTACTCACTAGACTGTCCTTTAGAGACCGTGCCTTCCTAAATGTTATCACAGGTTTCACTGGTATATCCTGTCCTATGATAGCATCGGTTTTCAAAGTGTGCCAGTTCTTGCGCATAATTTGCCTTAACTGATCAGATTTATCAGCGAAATCGGTAATTAGATTAAATTTCCCTATTTCTTTAGTCGCTTTAGGTTTGTCTTTCAATATCGCGCATCTAGGTATCCTGCTGACCTTCCTGTGTGCTTGTTCCAGCAACTGACTGCCATACCCGCGAAGGCCAAATCTCACTATGCTATCCTGTGCCGCCCTCCTAAAGTCACTATCTGTAGTGTTGTTCCTCTTTATCCTCAGGAGCTCTCCATAGGGAATGCTCCTGATCATACTACGTGGATGACTACTGGTGGTGTGCAGTATGGAATTGCGCACCGTGGGCTTTCTTTAGAGTTTAGTGCATAGGTTTCCATTGCATACATAAACTACCAGGTCCAAAAAATTCACTGAAGTGGAGCTAATATCTCCAATGAATTTAAGATTTACCTGGTTGGTATTTAAAGCTTGAATGTATGTCTGTGCTGCCTCTACTGACCCTTTCCAAATTAGAAAGAGGTCATCGATATATCGATGCCAAGTTACTATGTTGTCTGTCCATGCACTGTTGTTCTCTCCCTAGGCGACCTGCTTCTCCCACCAGCCCATGAATAAATTTGCGTAGCTGGGGGCGAAGCAGGTCCCCATCGCTGGACCGGAGATTTGTCTGTAATGTTGTTCTTGATATAAAAAGATGTTATTATTGAGACATAATTCTATCATCTCAAGTAGCATGGTATTGTGTTCGGTATATCTCAAAGGACGGCATTTTAGAAAAGATTGTACGGCTGTCAGTCCATCATGATGCGCAATGCATGTATACAGACTCGAGATGTCCAGAACAATCAATTTAAAGTCTGTTTCCCATTTTATAGCATTTAAGTGTTGTAAAAAATCCTTAGTTTCTCTTATGTAGGATGTAAGTCCGGTCACAAACTCAAACAGAAAATGGTCTATATAGATCGATAAATGTTCAGTTAAGCTTCCTTGTGATGATACTATTGGCCGGCCTGGCAGATGTTGTTGATCTTTATGAATTTTGGGTAGATGATAAAAAGTTGCAATTATAGGATTTAGGCAACGAATCAATCAATCAATCAATCAATCAATCATGTCACTTATAAAGCGCACTACATACCCGCGAGGGTCTCAAGGCGCTGGGGGAAGAGGGGGGTGGTGCTGCTACTGATCGAAGAGCCAGGTCTTGAGGAGTCTTCTGAAGGCCAGTAGGTCTTGGGTCTGTCGGAGGTTGGTGGGGAGGGTGTTCCAGGTCTTGGCGGCGAGGTGGGAGAAGGATCTGCCGCCGGTGGTCGTTTTCCGGATGCGGGGGACTGTGGCGAGGGCGAGGCTGGTCGAGCGGAGCTGGCGGGTGGGGGTGTAGAAGCTGAGTCGTCTGTTGAGGTAGGCTGGTCCGGAGTTGTGGAGTGCTTTGTGTGCGTGGGTGAGGAGCTTGAAGGTTATCCTCTTGTTGACAGGGAGCCAGTGCAGGTCTCTCAGGTGGGGTGTGATGTGGCTGCGTCAGGGGATGTCGAGGATAAGACGTGCAGAGGCGTTCTGGATGCGTTGCAGCCGTCTCAGGAGCTTAGCCGTCATTCCTGCGTAGAGGGCGTTTCCGTAGTCCAGCCTGCTGGTGACGAGGGCCTGGGTGACTGTTTTTCTTGTTTCGGTGGGGATCCACTTGAAGATCCTGCGGAGCATTCGGAGGATGTTGAAGCAGGATGAGGAAACGGCGTTGACCTGCTTAGTCATGGAGAGGGTGGGGTCGAGGATGACCCCTAGGTTGCGTACGTGGTCGGTGGGTGGCGGGGCTGTTCCCAGTGATGTTGGCCACCAGGAGTCGTCCCAGGCTGAAGGGTTGGAACCAAGGATGAGGACCTCCGTCTTGTCCGAGTTCAGCTTCAGGCGGCTGGTCCTCATCCATTCGGCGACGGCCTTCATTCCTTCGTGGAGGTGGGCTTTGGTGGTGTGAGGGTCTTTGGTGAGGGAGAGGATCAGCTGGGTGTCGTCGGCGTAGGAGATGATGTTGAGGTTGTGCTGTCGGGCGACGTGGGCGAGGGGTGCCATGTAGATGTTGAACAGCGTTGGGCTGAGGGAGGAGCCTTGGGGTACGCCGCAGATGATCTTGGTGGCCTTGGATCGGAAGGGGGCGAGGCGGATGCTTTGTGTTCTGCCGGAAAGGAAGGATGTGGTCCAGTCCAGGGCCTTCTCTTGGATCCCGGCGTCGTGAAGGTGTGATCGTAGTGTGTGGTGGCAGACCGTGTCGAAGGCGGCTGATAGGTCCAGGAGGATGAGGGCTGCTGTTTCTCCGTTGTCTAGCAGGGTCCTGATGTCATCGGTGGCGGCGATGAGGGCGGTTTCGGTGCTGTGGTTGCTGCGGAAGCCGGACTGGGAAGTGTCCAGGATGTTGTTCTCCTCGAGGTAGCGGGTCAGTTGTTTGTTGATGATTTTCTCGGTGACCTTCGCGGGGAACGGGAGCAGAGAGATGGGTCGGAAGTTCTTGAGGTCCTTGGGGTCTGCCTTGGGTTTCTTGAGTAAGGCGGTGATCTCGGCGTGCTTCCAGCTTTCCGGGAAGGTTGCTGTCTCGAAGGAGATGTTGATTATTTTCCGGAGATGGGGCGCGATGGCTGTACTGGCTTTGTTGAAGATGTGGTGAGGGCACGGGTCTAGCGGTGAACCGGAGTGGATGGTGTTCATGATCTCGCTGGTGTCCTCGTTGTTGATGTTGGTCCAGGAGAGCAGGCGGTTGGTGGTTGTGGGGGCAGTGGTCTCGGTGGTTGCCGGGGCGGTCGTGGTGTTGAAGCTGTCGTGGATGTCGGCGATTTTGCGGTGGAAGAAGGTGGCCAGTGAGTCGCACAGGTCTCGCGACGGCTGGATGTCGTTGGTGTTGGAGCTGGGGTTGGAGAGTTCCTTCACGATGTTGAAGAGCTCTTTGTTGTTGTGTGCGTTGTTGTCTAGGCGGTCTTTGAGTGAGGCCCTTTTGGCGGATCTGATGAGGTGATGGTGACTGCGGGTGGCGCTCTTGTGGGCGGCGTAGCTGTCCGCTGTCCGTTCGTGGAGCCAGATCTTCTCCAGTTTTCGGCATGTTCGTTTGGAGGCCTGGAGGTCTTCGGTGAACCAGGTGGCTTTCTTGCTGGTGTGGCTGTTGGGCGGATTCTTGAGCGGGACGAGGGTGTTGGCGCAGTCGTCGATCCACTGTCTGAGGTTGCGGGCAGCGGTGTCGGGGTCGGAGGGTTCGGCGGGTGGGCTCAGGGCGAGGGTTGTGGTTAGCTGGTCTTCCGTGACTCTGCTCCAGCAGCGGCGAGGCATTTGTTCGGTGCGGTGGTGCGTGGTGGGCTTCCTGTAGGTGAAGTGGATGCAGTGGTGGTCAGTCCAGTGGGGTTCGGAGGTGTGGTTGAAGGAGACGTGTGGGCTTGCGGAAAAGATGGAGTCGAGCGTGTGGCCGGCGGCGTGGGTGGGTGTAGTCACGAGCTGTCTGAGTCCGAGGGTGGCGAGGTTGTCGATCAGGGTGGTGGAGTTGGTGTCCTTGTTGTTCTCGAGGTGGAAGTTCAGGTCCCCGAGGAGGATGTAGTCCGTGGAGGCGATGGCGTGTGTGCTGACGAAGTCAGCGATGGAATCGCTGAACTGTGGTCGGGGTCCGGGGGTCTGTAGATGAGGGTTCCTCTGAGGGTGGTGTTGGGATTGGTGTGGATCTGGAAGTGCATGTGTTCGGCGGTGCTGAGGGTGTCGTCGGTGTTGGTTGAGACTCTGAGGGTGTTCCTGTGGACGATGGCGATGCCTCCTCCGACTCCGTTGGTGCGGTCCCTGCGGGTGATCTTGTATCCGTCCGGGATGGCAATGGCGATGTCGGGGGCTGAAGCGGGA
Source organism: Calotriton arnoldi (assembly GCA_963921515.1). Classification (NCBI taxonomy): domain Eukaryota; kingdom Metazoa; phylum Chordata; class Amphibia; order Caudata; family Salamandridae; genus Calotriton; species Calotriton arnoldi. The sequence goes on along the minus strand of CAWUFW010021698.1, from coordinate 84,332 downwards.
TTCAGCCAGGTCTCCGTCAGGAATGCGACGTCTGGGGAGGTTGAGTCGAGAAGGTCCCAGAGTTCGATGGCGTGTTTGCGGGCGGAGCGGGTGTTGAGGAGGATGCATCTGAGGTAGTTGGGTTCTTTCCTGGGCGGTGGTTTGGCGGGGCGGGTGCTGGCGAAGCTGCAGCTCCGGCAGGTGAAGGGCCCTTGGGTGCGCTTCGGGGTGGCCTGGTAGCAGGCGTGATCTTTTCCGGGGTTGAGTGCGTGGAGGGTGCTGGCGTCGTATCGGCGTCTGTTGATGTGGCGGGCGCGGGGGATGCCCAGACCAGGGGGATGCCCAGACCAGGGGGTCTGGCGCTGGGCGCGGTCACGGCACGGACGGGCGCAGACGGGCTTGCCTAGGCGCGCCTCGGCGCGCGCGCGCGCCCGCTGCGCACGTCCGAGCGCGGCCGCACAGCGGCCGCCATAAATGGGGAGGTGGGAGGGAGGAGCAGGGAATGGGGCAGCGAATGGGCAGTGAGGGGGCGGGGCCGCAGGGGCGCAGCGGCGGGAAACAGGCACAGAAGGGAAAACGAGCACAATCAGGGCATCAAGGGGGCACAGAAAGGAAAAAACTAGCACAATGAGGGGCAGCAAGGGGGCACAGAAAGGAAAAACGAGCACAATCAGGGGCAGCAAGGGGGGCACAGAAAGGAAAAACGAGCACAATCAGGGGCAGCAAGGGGGGCACAGAAAGGAAAAACGAGCACAATCAGGGGCAGCAAGGGGGCACAGAAAGGAAAAAACGAGCACAATCAGGGGCAGCAAGGGGGCACAGAAAGGAAAAACGAGCACAATCAGGGGCAGCAAGGGGGGCACAGAAAGGAAAAAACGAGCACAATCAGGGGCAGCAAGGGGGCACAGAAAGGAAAAAAACGAGCACAATCAGGGGCAGCAAGGGGGCACAGAAAGGAAAAAAAACGAGCACAATCAGGGGCAGCAAGGGGGCACAGAAAGGAAAAAAAACGAGCACAATCAGGGGCAGCAAGGGGGCACAGAAAGGAAAAAACTAGCACAATGAGGGGCAGCAAGGGGGCACAGAAAGGAAAAACGAGCACAATCAGGGGCAGCAAGGGGGGCAAAGAAAGGAAAAACGAGCACAATCAGGGACAGCAAGGGGGCACAGAAAGGAAAAACGAGCACAATCAGGGGCAGCAAGGGGGCACAGAAAGGAAAAAACGAGCACAATCAGGGGCAGCAAGGGGGGCACAGAAAGGAAAAACGAGCACAATCAGGGGCAGCAAGGGGGGCACAGAAAGGAAAAAACGAGCACAATCAGGGGCAGCAAGGGGGCACAGAAAGGAAAAACGAGCACAATCAGGGGCAGCAGCAGGGCACACAGACGGAGCTGTGTGGTGGGGGAGCGACCTACCAGTCAAGGTCAGGGGTCGCTCTCTTCACCACGCAGCGGCCGCCATAAATGGGGAGGTGGGAGGGAGGAGCAGGGAATGGGGCAGCGAATGGGCAGTGAGGGGCGGGGCCGCAGGGCGCAGCGGCGGGAAACAGGCACAGAAGGGAAAACGAGCACAATCAGGGCATCAAGGGGGCACAGAAAGGAAAAACGAGCACAATCAGGGGCAGCAAGGGGGGCACAGAAAGGAAAAACGAGCACAATCAGGGGCAGCAAGGGGGCACAGAAAGGAAAAACGAGCACAATCAGGGGCAGCAAGGGGGCACAGAAAGGAAAAAACGAGCACAATCAGGGGCAGCAAGGGGGCACAGAAAGGAAAAACGAGCACAATCAGGGGCAGCAAGGGGGGCACAGAAAGGAAAAACGAGCACAATCAGGGGCAGCAAGGGGGGCACAGAAAGGAAAAAACGAGCACAATTAGGGGCAGCAAGGGGGGCACAGAAAGGAAAAACGAGCACAATCAGGGGCAGCAGCAGGGCACACAGACGGAGCTGTGTGGTGGGGGAGCGACCTACCAGTCAAGGTCAGGGGTCAGGGGTTGAAGATACATATATTCATCTATTTCGAATATATTTCTCTCATGCCATTTCTTAATGAGTTGGTGGTAGTTAGTGATGCTTTGGTGGTATTCTTTGCTAGTTGTTTTTTCATATATATATATAATTTTTTTTCCAAAAGAGATTTGACGACAAGGGATGTCCAGCCTAACGGGTCTGGGCTTGGAGGCCACGTCACCGCCAAATATATATTTGTATGTGGCATGAGATTTAAAATGCTCTCCCCAGATTGGAGCAAGCACATGTTTCCCTGCCTGCAGTAGGGAAACTGCTGTGTCTTAGGGGTGGGCTCTCCGGGACAAAGTCACTTAGCCTGCCCCAGGGGATGGGGTTCATGGGGCTCATAAAGGCTCAGGGAGGGGGGCCCTCCCTTTTAAAAAGAGTTGTGGCCCCGGGGTATGGATGCCCTTTAAGGTCCTCTTTAAGGCTCGGGAGGGGAGCCGTGCACCCCTTCATTTAAATACTTGGCCCAGGGGGATGGGGTCCCCCTTTACTTTACATTTTGGGGCTCCCAGGGCCTAACTAGGCTCAGGAAGGGGGCCACAAGCCCCCTTCCCTTCATTTTATTTCTCGGCCTCAGGGGATGGGGTCCCTGGGGACTTTTAAGTTCAGGTAGGGGGCTCCGTGCCCCTCCCTTAGTTTTTTACCTCGATCCTGGGTGAAAGGGGTTCCTGGGCTTCTCAGAGACTTGGGGAGGGAGGCCACGCATCCCCCTCCCCCAAAAATAATATGCATTTCCCCCAGGGCCCACCCCGGGGAGAGGGTACTAATAAAACAAGCACGAAGGCTATGCTTGTTTTTTGTTTTTTTCACTTAATTTCTCCAAAACTACTGAACGGATTTACACCAAAACTCAAAAAGCACTCTTTCTGTGTCAAGATCTAGCTTTCTGACAAATCCGTTTAGCACTTGGGGCTATAGCTCTGTCAAAAGTTCCTATGGAAAGGTGCCAGGGGAAAACATGTTTTGGGACCCTCCCTTTTACTCGACCGCTGCTTGACGGTTCACCCTAAAACTTTCCATGCGTAAACTAGTCAAAAAGTAGCACTTTTTTGGAAATTTCATGGAGATTTGTCAAAGTGCGCCAAAGTTAATAGCAACACACAAAAGGCATTTACTCTGGAAACACAATAATTATTATTATTATTAATATTATTAATAACGTATATAGCGCGTAGCTACCCAGTAGGTTTACCAGCGCTTGGAGGGCAGGCTAGACAGCGTAGGAAGGGAGCTCAGAATAACCACGTTTTCAACTCCTCGCAGATGGTGAATAGCGAGTACAGCTTCGAGAGAGCGTTCCATAGCTTGAGTCGCAGAAATGCGAAGGAGCAGCCACCCGTCAAGGTGTGCCTAACTCTAGGAACCTTGAAGAGAGATTGGTTACTAGAATGCAGAGTACATGGGGTGGTAGGGAGAGGCTAGATTTGGCAAATACTGAGGTACGGAGCTTGAGTAGATTTTGTACATATAGCAGAGTGCCTTAAAAGAAATACACTTCTCCACAGTAAGCCAGTGGAGATTGTGAAGATTGTGAGATTGTGAAGGAGGCCAGATACAGAAGAATGTTTAGGATACTGGCAGTAGAGTTTTGAACCACCTGAAGGCACCTGATCATGGACTTGTCTGCACTGAGATATAAGATGTTACCGTAATCTAACCTGGACAGAATCAAGGACTGGATGACGATTCTTTGAGCAGAGAAGGGAGCAGCCACAGGATCTTTTTGAGTCACTTCATAATAACAAAGCATGAGAAGGCAACCTTGGCAGCCTGCTGCCGCATGGACAGAGTGGAGTCAAGCCAAAAACCAAGGTTCTTCACCTTGTTGATAAGTATGGGAAGAGCCCCCAGTGAGGCAGGCCAGTGCCGAGGTCCCCAAAGCTAAGGATTCCTGCCCAGTACCATAAGCTCGGTCTTGTCACCTTTCAATTTTAGAGAGTTGGAATACATCCAAGAGGAGACACAGCCGAGGCAGGAGTTAAGCTCTGCCGGGGCGCAATCTCACTCAGCTGACAGAGAGAAATAGTCTGGGTCTCGTATTCTTATGAAAATAGAGTGACGCCACAGCTTTCCACTAGGTCCACCAAAAGGCGGACATAGATATTGAAGAGCATAGGACTGATCCCTGTGGGACTCCAGAGGTAAGCAAATGTGTGCTAGATACGACATCTGTAGAAAGGACCTAAAAGGTGTGATCCATCAAGAAAGAGGAAAGCCAGTCCAGAGCGGTGCCCTGGAGACCCATTTGTGTCAGCCTTTTGACAAGAGAGTCATGAGACACAGTGTCAAAAGCTGCGCTGAAATCCAGTAGGATCAGCACAGCAGTGCCACCCAAATCCAGAAGCCGTCTGAGACATTTTGTAAATCCCAATAAGGCTGATTCGCTGCTCTGCATAGCTCTGAATCAGGACTGGGAGGAATGGAGGGCGTTCTGAGCTACCACAAAAGAGGTAAGTTGGGATTTGATGTGCTTCTCCGATAGCTTGGAGAGGATAGACAGAAAGGAAATAGGCCTAAAATTGGACCAGTTGGATGGGTCCAAATGAGGTTTTTTCAACAAGGGGAGCACAATGGCATGCTTTTTAGGCTCTGGGTAGGATCCTCGTAAAAAGAATAATTCAGTAGTTAAACCAAAAGAGACAAGTGGTGAGGGCTTAAAGTGCGTTGTTCAACAGAGGGGAGAGTATCAAGTGGGGAACCGGCTTTAGTGAACTTTTGTGTGCTGCTAAAATTCTTTCTGATTTGTAAAAGGGTTTTTGTAACCCTACCTGAATCGCAGGTGGGAAAAGGGGCAATCCCCTTCTATCCACAAGTCAGAGAGGAATGTATCAATGGCTTTTTACTGCAAATGTGGTAGCAAACCATTGATCAGATAGCAACAGCTCAAAGAGGGTGGTATCTGATTGATAAAGAGGAAGGAGTCCTCTCAGGACGCCTTCCCCTTTGTGAATCTTAAAAAACGTTTGAGGGAGAGAGAGTGGTCCACAAAACCACTGCCAGCTTTCAGTGAAACTTTTTTTAAAAATAAAGTGATTTTTAAATGAAATACCATTTCCTTTTTAAAAAATGGGCTGCATTAAAAAAATGTATTTATTTAAATAGAATCAGACACATGGTGGTCGGCTGGCTCTTGAAGGCCACCATCTCTGTGATTGTGGCCAATTGCAGGGGTCGAAATTGCGACCTGCCTAATGAATATTAATTAGGAAGGTTGCTCTGCAACCTCCTGCAATTCTGTATTTTGTTAACCAACCTGCTTGTACATAGGTCAGTTTGTAAAATACTATTCGATTCACAAAAATGTTGATGAGCAATCTGCAACCACTTTTACAAATGGAAAAATAGTACGAGTCCCCATATCACTTTTTCTGCCATTTCAGTTGCCAGCTCACTCCCCCTGTGTTAGAACTTTCACTTTCTTTCACTCTATTGACTCAAGTTTAGGAAACCTTACTTCAAACCTGGAAGTTATTAGTGTTCTTTGAAGAGGTGTGAGGCAGTCCTGGTGGATATGGGGATGCTGTTCCAGATCCTGGGTGCACAGATGGAAAAACACATACTGTCTTGTTTTTTTTTCTTTTTACACGTCTTAGTCTGCAGTCTGATAGTGTCCTGGCTGCGATGTGCCAAGAACGAGTAGATGTGGTGAGCTTGTCTGTAAAATGAGCAGGATTATTAGTTATAATGGCAATTATTGATGGCAGAATAAATGTAGCATGAAATTAAACACACCAATAAGCGGTTACTAATTTTTTGCAAAAACATATGACATGCAGTTTAATGCAAACCATTCTACAATGTGGAAATGGTTCTTAATACATGGTCACATGCAGATGAATACATGCTATCATGTAATAAACTATAGGTGCCAAAAGTAAAGGTGCTTCGATAAAGCCTTTCTGCTAATGTCTGTTCATTTCTGGGAACCAGATAAGAAGAGCTAAAAAGCTAGTCCTCATTTTCATTGATCAAACAGCAGTTGTACCCTGCTTTAACCGTGGTGCTGGCTTTGGCAGTGAGTATTGTGACCCAACAGCTTATTACAGTTGAACAGCTATGTCATTTCTTATTACAAGTGATTAGTAATGGTATAAATAGAATGTAATAAGAAAATTAGAGCAAGTTTTTCCATAGAGGTTACAGGCTTCCATGTATTAATTATATCAATAATAATAAAAAATGAATGACAAAAAGGATTTGTTTCTCTGTTTTATTTTAATTGTCCTGGTTTAATGGAGAGAAGCCCTTTTCCCTAATTTTAAAGATTGTTGAGTATTAGCAGCTGCAGCTGTTGAACTTTTAAACACATGCCCTCAATTACACTGAGTGAACAAGGGAGAAAATAAAGAGAGTGAGCCCCCAAAACGCTCACCACTGAGGGATTTCTGAGGGCATTTGTTTTTAAAAATAGGACAATGTGGCGTAGTGGACTGCATAATATTCTAAAGAAATTGTCAAACCATATATTATAACATTCATGAAGTAGTCAAATACTTCAGAATTATGAAACTTCCATGCTTAGCAGCAAGGACATGCCTTGTAGTAACAAGGAAATGGTGCAGGTGCAATTAAATCAGCAATACATGCTACAAATGTGGTTAAACTACCTCCCTAATATCAGCTTAAAACATCTAGAAATCCACTCATTTTTATTCTCAAACTTTAATTTAGACTTTGCCTGCTGACATGTTTTTTCAATTTTAGCACATTCTGTGCCAAATGTCACTATATTTGGGTGTTTTCAAGATGGCAGAAGTTTAACACCCCTGTCATGCCTGCCGATGGGCGAGCACATTAGAATCAGGTAACACCATCTCCCCACTGTTGGGAAACCTACTCAAACCAATGTCTCTAATTGTATTTCACTTTTCTTGCTGATGGAGAGCACCCAACAGGCCTACTGCACACACAGTATCCTTCAGGCAGCGGATTTATCAACTGTATTTCACACCTTCCTGTGTAGGTCTCTAAGGAAGTTTACTTACATTCAATGCAACAGGTGGGTGCCTGTCAGAATAGTCCAGAGGGTGGAGGGCTGACGACGAAATGAATTAGTTTATGGAAAGTATCTTTGTGACAGTTGTAAATCTAAGTTCACCATTAGACGTCCTCTATTTTGTAAAATGCAGCGAAGATTGATGTTGTAGTTTATCTCTATGGCAAGTTACATAATGTGTTTTAAACATAAAGCAGGTTTGTCAATGGCAAAGCCACCTTAACCTATGAAACAAGTAGCCCTCTTGGTCTCTGTCACTGCGGATACATGAAAGTTGGCCCATTTTACGAGTTTTACTTCTAAACAATATGCAACTGGGCCTCGTGGGTTTCAAGACACCCTGAACTTTTCTCCTATTTAATGTTAGAAGTGGGCTAAAATGTGCTAACATGGTTTTGCTGTGCTGTTAACATAACACAACAGAACATAAGATAACACAACAGAACATAACAGGTAAATGCTGCAGTCAAGTCTATAGTTGTAAAGTGCTGCTGTGTAGCTCTACTGCAAAGTTTTCCAAGTCTCCTGCAGCGGTGGATCCTCCGCTATGGCGGAGGAGCGTCGCCCCCCCCCCTTCCGGCAGCGTAAAGAAAATAAAAATAAAACAATAATAAACCATTGTTTATTATCGTTTTATTTTGTGTCCCGGAGTCTTGGGGGCGGGGCCAGGGGGATAACAGGCACCCACAGGGAGTGGTATACACTATTATCAGTGCTCATGACAGTGTGGCCGGCCGTTCCAGGATGGCCAAACCGTCACGCTCACTTTGCATTTTCTCCATTCAGGCTGCATTACAGCCTGGGTGGAGAACATGCCCAGGCTCCCAGTCCCTGGCTGAGCGCCGAACCACGGCGTTCAGACCAATCAAAATGCTGCAGTGCAGCGTTGCGATTGGCTCAGGGGAGCCTGGGTGCTTTTTCCTTCCGACTGGAGCAGAGGAATGACAGGAGAGACGCGGCAGCGGGGGCAAGGAGGTAAGTTTATTTTTTTTACTACCCATCCCACCGCCAATCCGTGCCAGCCGCCACTGATCTCCTGTGAGGGTAGGGTAAGGGCATACTGCCCCCTACACAGGGAATTTGCTTTTATTCCACTTGGGCAGCCCTTGCACATTTGTACCATAGGATTACCTAGGTTTGTCAGAGAGTTACTGACAAAAGAGACCCCACTGTGAGACTCCCAGTGGCGTGGCAAAACAAGGAATCTCAAAGGGTTTGGCGGCTGGGACTGACTGGGATCAGTAAGTTGGTGGGGCGAATGGGGTGATGCACCCTTAAAATGTTTTCAGACGCTTTAGGAGGAATATGAGATGCCAGAAGGAGAGGTATTTTGTTGCCTAAGCCTTCGACATGTCCTATGTGTGGATGTGCCAAAAGATGCACAGGTGGAAGACGTTGATCCCCTGAAAGAGAGAAAATTGACAGAGCCATTAACAAAGAAAGCAATCTCGTTAATATATGAAAAGATGATGAATAATCTTTCGGTTGAGTTGGGAGGCCTAAGGGGAAAACGGGAGGAGCTTTGGAACACCTCGCTGATGAGGAATGGAGTGAGGCGCTGCAGACACCTCAGGAAGTGGTGGTCAGGGCCCAATTCGGAGTTACCAGAATCACTTGCGGACTCTTGATGCACATAAGCATCGGTGAATTCATATTTGAGTCGTATCTGGTGTATTCTGAATGAAACTATATGGTGGGTTGGGGAAATTGTCGATCTAAGACTTGTTTTATTTTGATGGATTGTGTATTGATGTCAAAGTTTCAAACTGAAGCAAGGTCTATATGCCTCCTGCCACGCAATGCGATGGTTTTGTAATATAAAATAATAAAAAGTTTGTTTAAATAAAGCAGAGTGAGTGTGAGTGAGAAAGTATGAGTAAGTCGGAATTAGAGTTAATGAGTGTGAATGAATAAGAATGAGTGACAGTAAGAATGCAAGAGAGTGGGTGAGGAAGAATGAGTGCAAGTGAGTGGGAATGAATGAGTGAGGAGAAGCGAGTGTATGAGTGTGAGTGAGCGAATGTAGGTGAGTGTGAGTGAGAATGTGGTGTCTTCTTGTGAGTCTGTTGTTGGCTGTGGGATACTGAAGGTAATTCTTGGCTAAGAGAGGCACCCATGGAAAAATACTGGTAGTGACATACTGAAAACTTTGTAGCATGACAGGCACATGTGGCAAAATACTAACACTGGCATACTAGACTTAATACTTGGCATATGGGACAACCATGGCAAAAAGCTGACTTACTTCAGGTAATTCTCATGAGGGCACCGGTGGGAAAATGCTGGTAATTGCACATTGGACACAATACTTGATATAAGGGAGGAAAACGGTGTCATGTAGGAGGGGGAAACCATGACAAAAGACTGGCCTAGATATACTAGAGGTGATTTTTGACATAGAAGTCACCCATGGTATATGAATGGCACTATTGTCAAATAGTTGCCACAGGCATATTATATGTTTTCAGAGCGTATGGATTTTTATTACAGCTATGTGAAAAGTGTGCTTTAAAATGCACTATTTGATCCCAACCCTCTATAGAAGAGGTCACACTCATTTGCTTCCCTCACCACAATTCAGGGCAAGAATTTAAACCCCGCCATAAGCACTGTCCTCATGGGCACTGTATAACTTCAGTAGCATCCACTGAGACCAGAACATTGCACTTGAGGTTTTATAAAAGAAATACATTTAACAGTGCAATGCACAAGCTTCTGATTAAATAAAAAGGAACTAAAAGGCAAACACATTTTCAAAGACGTTATTGCCATGTTTCATTGTTGTGAACAGATGCAAAACTATGTGAGTAAAACCTTTCTGCTTCACACAAGTGATAGTGAACATTAATTAAAATGTACTAACAACAAGGAATGGTTTAAGCTACTACCCTAGTTCATATTGAATGTATGTTCTACTTTCCTTCCTTTCAATCCTTTGTTTTAGGATTTATAAAGTGCATCATACATCTGAAAGTACCTTTGTGCTAGCAGACCAGCCATCATTAATGCGAGAACAGCCAGGTGGCATATTTACAAGTAAAGTGGCGAAGAGTGTCGTTAAGCCAAGAAGGCTAACGACATGCTCTGTCACTTCAGACACGCAGGGCTGCACCATATTTACAAGAATATGGTTCAGCCATGCGTTTCCCCTTGTGCTGGTGCTAAATGTAGCTGCCTAGCATCAACGCAGGCACCCTTGCACCATAGTGCAAGGGTGCCTGCATTGTGTCCCTTTCTGCACATAAATAATCTGTAAATGGCGTTTTGTAACTTCTATGTGTGCCGCTCAATGCAGCACACATAGAAGTTGCAAAATGTCATTTTTTTGTTAAATTATTGTTTATGTGCAGGAAGGGACACCTTCCGGGACATAAACAATCATTGGTGTTTTGCTGTTTCCATGTATGCTGCACAATGCAGCACAAATGGAATCAGCAAAAACGAGGAGAAATTAAACATTTCTCCTTGCTTCGCTCGAGTAAGGCCAGGTTTTCCCTGGTCTGAATTTTGGCGCTGCCCCATATTTACTCCACCCTTGTAAATATGGGCAGCGTCAAAATCAATGGGTGTTGCGGTGGAACGCCCACAGCAACACCCATTGCCCTCCCCTTTCATGCTAAGTATAGCATGAAAGGGTGCCTTATTTACAAAGCAGCGTTAAGGTGTACATAAGGCGAAGCCCTTGAAAAATGACGTTGTGGTGGCGATAGAGGCTTGTAAATATGCCCCCAGGTCTTCAACAGTTTCCTGAAATTAAAGAGGTCAGCCTCCGACCTCATCGCCAGTGGTAGACTGCTTCACAGTCTGGCTGCATCCACGGAAAAGAAGTGCCCACCAAGAGTTGAACTCTAAATTTTCGGGCCAATTAACAACAAACTATTAACAGAACAAAGACTTCTTTTGGATTTGTACCGAGAGAATCTGTTAGATACAGGATTTAATTTCTTCCCAAAGATAACTTTGTTTACCAAACACAAAGATTTGAACTCCACCAGTGAAGTTTCATTAGCCCTTGTGAGATCGAATCAAACTTCTTGATGTTGAGTATCAGTCTCACAGCAGTGTTCTGAATCAGTTGTAGTTTGATAAGGGATCCAGCTATTAAGACCAAGTAGCTGACACTAGAGTAATTCAGTCTTGATTACACAAATTGCATTTTCATTTGGTTGAAATGAAAACAGGCAAATATTGTGTTTTAGCAATCCAAGTTGAAAGAAGCAAGATTGTACAACAAAATGTATTTGATCATTCAGAGAGATCTAAGAGTACCGTGTGATTCCCAGATTCTTCACTAGTTTCACAGGGGTTGCCCTTTGATCGAACATTGAAGGCCAAACAATTCAGGTTCCATACCGATGTCTGGTGAAATGGAAAAAGGATTTCTGTTTCCCTCCATTAACATAACATGATTCACCATTATCCAGTGTTGAATCTTGGACAAGCAATTGTTAAAATTTGCAGCTTTGACACTAGGATCCCCATTAATGGCAAATATAATTTGTGTAACGTCAGCATAAATCAATGCTGAAAGGCTAAATGATTTGAATATTTGTGCCAGTGTTATTATATAAGAGATAAAGTACCCCTGCCATACATTATAAGGATATTGCAAGTCACTGAGGAGTTCCATAACCATATAGAGGAACAAGGCCGAAGGCAGAGTTCCTTTATAAGATTATGGAACTCCGAGGTGACTTACAATATCCTTAACATATATGGAAGGGGGTACTTTATCCCATATATTAAATGGTCACACCATCACCTTTCCCACAAACCACTTAAAACCTTGGTGCATAGCTCTTTCATATGAAAGAGTGAGCATGTTTGCAAACATGAAGAATAAAAATAAAACCTCTAGTTCAAAATTAAGCACATCAAAAACCTGTTAGATATTTTTGGCAAACAGTTAAATACAAGTCTGTTTAAAAAAAAATAATAATAATAAAGCTGCAATTGCTGGAATATTTAGAAACATGCAGGAAGATTTGATCTTTCCTCTATTTAAGGAGTGCAAAAGAGAAACATATTCTTTCTGCTTGTCATTGTAAGCTCTTATAATAGTGCAGAAGAAAGAAAAGCAAGGTTCCCTTTTCGTTCCTTTATACAGCTTGGTCAATTTTGCTCCTTGACCTGGCCTGACCAGCCTTTCACTCTCTGCTGCCTCTGGCAGCAGGCATTATAATGTCAGAACTCGGCTGTAATAACTTATAATAGTCAACTTCTGATGTCTTTTCTTTATAATCAGCGACTGGGTGCGTCACAAGTCACCGATTATAAGGAAATCAGAGACGGCCATTTGTACAGGAATTACAGAATCCCATGTATTATATATAGATTAAACGTGAGAGGTCAAAGCACCGACCCCTGATGGACACTCCAAAACAGCTTTTTCTTTCAGAGATAAAGGTTCCGAGTTCCACCTGATTGTCTCTATCACTCAGGCTATTCGAATATCTTTTGGTGGCTGGCTGTAGAAGTTCATCAAGATGGCAGTCACTACATGCTCCACGCTGCTTCCTGAACGACAGCCCGCCTGCATATAATCAATAAATGTTGGACTCCTACAAAACTGACAAGTTGATTAAAAAATACCCTTTCAAACAGTTTCACCATGTAAGGTAACTGTGAAACTGGTCTAAAGTTTTCTAAAGCATTATAATCCAACGATGGTTCCTTAATCAGAGGAATTATACAGGTTTTTTTTTTAATCGTCTGGAACGATTCCAGTACCCATTGAAGCATGACTTACAGCCAGCATTACTTTGTATCAATTCATATATGTGAACATAACTACTGTTGTTTTTTTATTCTTTTTTCCCCGTATGTATGATTTATCAATATAATCATGGTAGTATACACTACGGTAACTATTAACTTATACAGTTTGTGGTATAAATAATTTAGGTTCCCAGTGCTGTCTTTGTTTTGTGGCACTCTATCTTCTTCAGGCGAAATCTTTACTTTAAGGTAATATAAACAGTAACAAGTAATGATCCCCTAGCATATAATCACCCTAATAAAGATGGTATCTAGAAAGTGTGAGCATTGTGTTGTTATACTAGTCATGCAGCTATTATTTAACTTCTGTAATGTCAATTATTGTGATGTCATCAGGTTTAAGGTCATATGCCATTATTTCCAGGGAAGATTTAAGGTCAAAGAACATGATGTCACTTCCTGTGGCCAAAGTGTTTTCCAGTTCCCTGGGATTTTGGTGAATTGATGTCCATATATCTGCTTGTGATGGAGAGCTCGTGCAAAAAAGCGATGCAGACAATCCTCAATTTGTGCTGATTTGGCCACTTGGGCTCTTTTCCATCTTCCTACTGGCTCCAGTCTTCATTATTAACAAAATGCCGTCTGTAGCCTGTATTGTCCCTTTTGCAACCTTCTTGGCTCAGGCATGCATGGCACATTCTAGTCCTCTTTCTCTGCGTTATTTGCATTATGATTGGTAGGCTGTGGCTGAGATAGGTAGATGCCTATGGCAGTCTCATGCTGTGCAGCACCATCTCAACATGACAGTGAAATTGCTGCTCAGGCTAAGTAATTATCTGGTCCCAAAAGTACAAGTGGAGTGGGAAGAGCACTTCAGAGAACAAGGAAGCATCTTCCTGTTGCCTGTGCGAGCGCAGATTTATTATTAAAAACTTATGTACATTTTCGTGTGTTTAAGTTAGCATAAGTAGGCTGAAAACTGATTTCCTGGGCATCCTGGTCTGGTTGCAGTGACAGCTGAAAAAACATGGCTTTCAAAAGTTGTACTGCATGCATGTTTTCATTAATTTTGCGTTCTTTCCTCATAGAGTAGATGAAAGTGTGCTCTTTTCAAGGTAGGGGGAGAGGAGTTGGCCTAACGGCTAGAGCGGTCGACCTCAAATCTGGGGAACTGGGTTCGAGTCTCGGCAATGACGCTGAACATCCTGTGATTCTGGGCAAATCACTTAATCTCCCCATGCCTAACAAAAAAAATGAATGTGTCCTCATGTAACGCAACTGGTGCTATGTAAAGCGCTCTGATACCCGACTCGGGTCAAGTTCGCACTATATAAAACTCTGTAAAATAAAAATACTATTTATTTACACTGTAACAATTAATGTGTTTCAGAGGAAGCCTGCCTGCTGGAGGAACACACATAGGGCCTCATTTACAATATTTTGATGCACGGCAGTGCAGCAAGGCTTTCTGCTGCACTGCCATGAGTCAAAAGAAAAGGGCAGGAATGAACCGCATTCCTGTCCTTTTCCCCAGCGTTGCTGACCAGTTGTCTGCCATGCATCAACGCAGGCAACCCTTGCGCCATGGTGCAAGTGTGTCTGCATTGTAGGGGTGATTATTTTTGTGCAGGAAAGGGCACCTTGCTGCAAAAGAACAATAACGAGAGGAGTTTTCCTCTTTCTATGTGTGCTGCAGAATGCAGCACACGTAGAAAAAGGAAAAACGAGACGAAATAAAGGTATTTCTCCTCGTTGCGCCTCCCTTACGCCTGAGGCGTAGGAATTTGATGCATTCCCAGGTTTTCAAAGCCTTGTACATCTGGGAATGCGTCAGGTTCCATGGATGTTGCGTGGGAACACCCACAGCAACATCCATGGAACATCCGTTTTCACACAGAGTATTGCGTGAAGGGGGCCATATTTACAAGGCCATGCAAAGCCATGGAGGGCTTTATGTGGCCTTGTAAATATGGTCAGGCACACTGCACCACCGGTGCATCAAAAAGGGAGGCACCAGCGGCGCAATGAACTTGTAAATATGCCCCATAATGTTTTAATGCTCAAGGTCTACACATAACTGGCTGTTAAACTGTGCTTTAATCATTTAATCAAACAGTTATTGTTCAGTAGTGCAATGTTATTTGTACTTATATGTAGGGCAAAGGGATAAATAGACTATTCTTTTTGGGAGGGTTTCTAGAGTAAGACTATTCTATGTAATGTAGTTTCTAAGTGATGATTGGTTTCTATTAATGTATCTTTATTAGTACAGCCCATGGTGCCACTTCTTACCACGCAAAGTGCACGATTCTCTACTCCCTTGAAACTACAGAATGTGCTACTATTGGGATGTGTACCAGACTTTTCTGAGACTCCTATCGAGCATTTCCCTTTTACAGTTTATTCTTTGATATTATACTTAGAATAGTTTTGGAGGGTTGCCTAATGTCATCCTCTAGCTGATCTGAATAACCTGACTAACTAATCTTTCACCTTCTGTAATGATTCTTAATTTTTAAATAAACCTTCATGGTTTGCACTTTGAATCTTGTTCTATGTGGGTTTTTCAGTGTGAATTTCTTTTGTGTGAATTTTGCTTTATTTTACCTAGGGCCCTCGACCTGAGGTTGATGGTAAAGCCTGCAGAAACCACACTCCCTCATTCCTGGCCTCTCCATTGCTGATTATCACTTAGAGGGGAGGGAGTAGATGCTTCTACCAAGATGAGGCTGGTGGAGTGCTCTTTATGCACAAAGGTACTGTTAGAGGGAAGTGCAATCTGCAGAAGGCCTCCATCCCTGCTCCTTAGTATGTGGTCTCCACTGCACCCTTGTGGGGCCTAGTGTATCAATGGGTGCTGTGTGAACAGACAGAGAGAAGGTGGTGTGGAAAAACAACCCAAAGTAGCCATCTTCCCTTTCTCTCTTGCCTGTCCTCTACTATGCCCTCCTGGAGCACCTAGAAGAGCACTCTGCTCCTCGGTGATTTACTCTGTCCCTGTGAGTCCCCCTCAGCCACTAAAGGCCTCTGTTACCTAAGCCCTTTTTGTACTGGAACCACTGGCATAGTAAGGGTGGCAGTGGCTAGAGGCGACAAGCCAACAGATCACCCGGGAGAGCAAAGCCACTTCACGGGTCTGACTTGGCTCCAGGATTTCGTGCATAATGCTGGGACAAGAATGTCCCCTGCATGATGTATGGTCATGTTCCATGCTCTGTGTGCCAGAACTGCATGAACCATGATCATATTCATTGATTTTTGCTCATGCTACACACTAATCCCATTTTAGCATGTTGACCTAGGTCTGGTCTTTGATGAGGATAGATTCTGAACCTTGTCCTGAACAGGAAAGGGGGGCACACCAAGCGCACACTCATAGAGACAGAGGACTGCCATCGCAGTTGTGGGTTTCATGTGTGGAGCACAGTGGTCGAAGCATACCATGTTTGGTGAATTATAGTGACAGGCCTTTTTATCTGTGAGACTGTGTAAATGAGTACTTTCAGGCCAACTCATCCAAAGTTCCTCTGCTCACGATGAACTTGGAATCCTGAATGCCAACATTCTATGGGCTGTACATATTTGTGCATGCTAGGATTGATAGTGTGTCGTGTACGAGTGAAACCGGCAAGCAGTTTCCATTTTGGAAGTCCACAGCCTGGAACAGAGTACAAGATGAAAATGAGGATGCTTCCCCACACAGCATATGTGTATTGCTGGCATTTCCTGAATGGGAAGAGGGAGCGTCAGACGCTACAGTGAGGAAAGAGAAGGCTGGCTTTCTTTATAAGTCCCAAGGCCTTTTCTGATACATTGGACTCTAAATGACTACTTCTGCATCTGCCATTAGGTAGACAGCAGGGGTTGTAAGCTTTCAGTATCTGTTGTTAGGGAAATGTGTCCTTTGAAGGGGCAACAACTCTTGTCTCTCTTACTTATCTCTTTGAAGAGGGGTTGTAAAATGCTGGGTGCAGCCTGTTCACACCTCTTTGTACATCTGTGGTGGGCACTACATCTGGAGACTATCATGCTGGACAGAGCATCATTGCAGACAAAGGTCAGTTCTTGAAGGTAATCTAGCCAGGACACATGAAAGAGGAAACAACTGAAACCGGTTCCAAGGAAGAAGACCTGGAATGCACATCCTCCATTTGCAAAATCAGTATAAACATCGGAGTCCAAGACCCATCGGTGTTTGTTGTTCTGGTCTCTTCTACCAAGGAGGGGTTACTCCGCCGAGTACTCTGGACTATTAAGAAGCCAAGGGTTGGTGTTACCCTGACAGCCAAGTTCCCAGAGGCAAGGGAACATTGCTTGGAATCCGATCTGAAGAAGGAATTATTGGACAGTCCTGGGTGACAATAAAGCATTCCTTGTGAGCAAGGGAAGGAAGCGCCAACCCTGCAGGAGGAGATGATCCTTGAAGGGACTGCCATAATTGACCCTGGCATGGGGTCCATCCGATAGGGACTCGCTAACGAATCACAGTACTGCAATACTGGACAGTGCGATCTTCATCATGTATCTTCATCATAGCTACCACGGTGCCTAGATCTCAGTGCCCGAGTGGCCAGCCAGACTATAGCTGGGATAAGTGCCTGGTTGTGGCCTGTGTGCCCCACAAGTGGACTGTGTGGCCACGGCACTGCCAAAGTGTGCCATTGAGTTGGGTCCAGTTCTGAAGCCCAAGCGATTTGTTAGGTTCCTTTAGGGTGGTTTGTGAATAATTGAAGTAATTGCCTTGAGGCCCTGCATGCCAAAAATAGCACCCGGAGAAGCTTGCACAGAAGAGCAATCACCTACCGGCATGTTATACGTATACTCAAGAAGAAGTGGCAAGTACTCAGCAGAGTGAACAGCACTGTGAGCAGAGATCTACCTCCAGATGCCTGGAAGAGGGCCATCGATAGAAGTCTCCACTCCTGCCGTGGTGACTCACTGCATGGCCAGGTGCTGTGCAGCTCCCTTAAAGACTGCTGTGTGCTGCCTTGAAGCTCCCTGCTATCAATGAGGTCCTGCTGCCACAGGAGGGCCAAACGTGGTGCGGAGCTGCTCCTACAAAATGGGTGACTGGCCAAAAGGGCCTAGGCCAAAGAGACTGAGTATTAAGATCAAATGGGGGCAGGGAGAGCAGGAGCTGCACTCGTTGGTAGTATCTAGAACTCTGGACCTGGGGGGGAGCCACAGAAAGGGGGGCTCATGAGGGACAGCAAAAGGAGCAGCTGAGCTAGCAGGAAAAGGCCCCGGGAAGCATAAAACCTCACACCCGTAGATCAGGAATTCTTGCATATTATATGTGTAGTAGAATTCTGTGTTTTCTGTGTAATAAACTTCTAGTCTTTTATACAAAGTGAAGCAGTGGGCTAGGCACAGGTATTATTGTGCTGATGGGGTGGGTGGTGTTGATCACTGAGCCTGAGTACCCACCCCCACACTAACCTCCCTGAGAAGCCTGAGACTGCTCGCTCTCACTACTACTGAGAGTCAATTGCTAAAAGGGTTTTATTTAGGCCAGTTTGCAGAGCCATAATAGGACTGGCCCTGGGAGAGCTGTGTAAAAGGCTTTTATCCGAATAGTTGTGGCCCGATAGTACCTGAATGCCCTGTTGACTCCTGAACAGGGTCTGACACACGAGCAGATCATGCAACAAAGATCATGTAAAAATATGAGTCATTGCTTTCAAAATCTCTTCAAAATTCAAAAACTGTATCTTATCTGGGTCAGCCCCTGTGAAATATGCTGATTTTGTCTCTGTGCAATTTGCTGAAACCTAGACACATTTAGAAGCACCCATATGTTGTCTGTTTTGCATTTGAGCACAACCTGCCGGGGGCAAGGGAAATGTCCTCTTTTCTCTTCCAACCCGCCACAACACAAAAGTGTCACTTAAAGGACCATCAGCACTCCCTTTGTTCGAGTCTTATCCTGGCATGGAGCTATCTGGAGCCTAACACCTAGATGCTAATGCAATGGATAGAAACAAATGTGCTCAACTTATGAACTCACAAGTGCTTAAGAGAAACTATCATTTGGAGGCAGGTTTTTGAGAGATATGATGCACTGTGAGAAAGTCAAATTAATCTATCTGTAAGAATAATTACACCGATAACCATTTAAATAGCACTTATTATTTTTTTAGTTAATTTCTTTCATAGTGCTACTCTTCTCAAAGTAGGGTGTCAGAATGTTTTACATCACACATGATAGAGCGAAATGTTCTTGTGAATTGTAGGGGTGCATCATAATCACTGATAGGCCGCACCCTCTTGTATTCAGACATATATTCGTATATTCAGTTTCATATTCAGGTATGTTTAGTAAAGAATGAATAGTTTGCTGAGACAAAGTGAATCAGCAGCATAATGGTGTTAGGATATTGATGTAATGTAATGCTTATTGAATTGTGTGAAAATAATGCATAGGGGAATTAGTTCGTGTGTGTAATGTAATTGCAGTAGTTTAAACGTGCACCATAGTAAAATTGCACATGTAATTCAGTGTTTGCATATGAATCATAATGAAAATGCTTATAGGGAAAAGTAAGATGTGTGTTTAAAAGTTATATGTAAAGGCCTGACTACATATATGCTTAGGGGAGGTCTGGTATATTCTTATGTTAGCTTATATTGTAGGCCGAGAAATGTTTCTCTTGGTAAGGCTCTCTGGGCACAAACGGTAGATTTAATTTGCACAGTAGAAGGTTTCTGTTGAAAGTATCTTTCGTTGCAGGTGCAAGGACACATGTCTCGTTAGCAAGACTAACTCTTTGTTTTCGAAAGCTAGAGAGAGGGGAGGCATGGTACGGGGAGTGAAAAGGAATGTAGGGATGATACTTTCGGCGGAGAAGGTGCCTGGGACTCAAGGTCATCGCAACCGTCCAGGATGAAGTAACCGTTTCGATGGAAAAGCACAAGAAAGAAGACCTGGCCAAGGAGGCGTGACAAAGGCGTGTACAATTGTATTGTGGTTTTGTATTAGGGATAGTGCCCTGAGGGAGGAGGCCAGAGAAGAGGTAGGGGAGACCTGAGAGAAGGACAGAGCTGAGCTTAGGTACTATGTGATTGCACTTCTTAGGAAGTCTTCACAGCTGACACCTTTTATTCACTATTGCCTGGAAAAATCGTTATGCAGGGAATGTCACTTAGCGTTAGTGTAGGGACAGCAATTGATTTTTAGCTTGTTTAGTTCAATGAAGAGCAACTTAGAAATTGGAGCAATCATAGTCTGGTTGATCCTTCTAGAACTTTCTATTCTCCTTATCCTAAGTCGGATGAGATTTCTGCGTAGATTATTATTTGTATTAGTGCCCATCTATTTCTTTAACCTCGTGTTGAGGTGCTTGCACGTTCAGTTATTCTTGGCGATAATAAATTCTCAAACTTGAATTCGGAGTCAGTGGTCCTTTCAGACAAAGATGAATGCTGTGATATAACCAGATGGGATTCTCTCCTTTACACTATTCAACAGGTAAAAAGATCTTGGCGACCAGAAGATTCTTATAGATAATTAGATAAGAATCGGCGTTATCACACACACATATTATAGAAAGACATTCAATCATTCAAGTGTGTAAATCAATATACAGGAAATGTTACATAAGATAATGAGGATAAAAACATAACATAGTTGTTGAGGTTGTCTGTACTAAATCCTTCCCAAAAGATTGGGAACAAACAATAAGGTTCTACATTGTCCTATTCTTTGCAGCTTGCATATAGCTCCTTGATGCCATGCATAGCTCAGTCTGCTATATTAGGATTGTGACTTATGAACTACAAGTAACAAAAGGATCTCTGTGATAAACACAGCAACCCACTGAGATATCTACATAAAATGCAAATCTATGATCTGCATGTTACACGTGGTGCTTTGCAGCAGGCACATTAACCTGCTCTGTTACTTTATGATGAATCAAAACTGTGACTAGACGCACACATATCTCACAAAGAAGTGCATTAACCAAAAGATTTATTTTCCCGTTATGTTTTTATTACAATTTGTAAATTAGACTTTAAGAAGCGTACAATACAAATAAAAGTCAAATTCCCCTTACACAAAATAGGGGACGCTCCCAGCAGCGTTATATAACGTCACAGTGACAGAGACAATACAAATATTGGTGCTGTTATTCTTTCCTTCACCAACTGATCACAACTTTCCGTAGTTGTAGATTTCAGAGTGAGTCCTGGTGACGTTCTTGTGTTCCATGCCCTCCCTCCACCATGTCTCGCTGGTTATGGCCGACCTCAGCTGTCGCAGGGTCATTTACCAATTGCGTCATCATGCCCGCCGAGCCTCTGAGGTCCTCCTCAGGCCTCACATCTGTTCGCTGATGTTTTAGGCGCACTTTTTTCGGCCAGGGCCCTTTCCATTGTATCCCTGAGCCATTTGTGGACTGTGGGTCCTTTATTGAATACCCATCATATTGCTATGCACCGTTTTGTGAGTAGGAGACCGAGTTTTGTACATTTGTAGTGCATGGACTCTTGTCTGGGTTTCGCTATCGTGCCCTGCAGGCAATGGTGGAGCGTCAGTTGGATGCGCCCCTTGTCACCCTTGCGAGTCTCCTCACCACCCCATCCCAGTATCCCATAATGCTCTGCATGTCCATGTCATATGTAGAAACATGGCCCCTTTCTCTTTACATTTAGCACATGTCAAGGGCCTAGTGTGGGGTATTTTGTGTAGTCTAGGTAGGGAAAGTCTGAGGTAGGGAAAGTGTTGGTTTGAATCTGGCGTTGCTGGCCACATGGACGTCATTTAGGGGTCGCCCAGGGTAGCTGCTGCGACCCCTGGCATGCCCCTTCTGACCCCTGGCACTGCCTTTGTGACCCTATCGTACGCAGTGGCTAAATCAGTGTCAGGAACAGAAGCAGCTCGTCCTTATGGATGTCGGCGGGGGCTTCACTCACCTCGTTACCTCGTTGTTTGTCAATTTTTCATTATACTAATAGTGAATAATATTACATTATTCGCTAATAGTTTAGTAAAAAATGGTGTACAAATAGCTGGAATATGACTTTCCCTGGCAGCTGATGTAAGTAAAAAAACAATGCTTTTAAATGTATGTATGTTTTGTGCGTGCTTGCAGTTTTGAGTGTGTTAATGTAAGAGTGCAGGTATGTGTGAATGTGTGTGCCTGTGTAGGTACAGTGTGTGTGTATGTGTGCTTTTGTGTGTATTTGTGAATGAGTGTGTATGTATAAGTATATGTATGTGTGAGTGAAAGTGAAGGTCAAGGGGCATCTGAAGTCATTTCCGCTACCCCTAGCATTTTGGTGAATGCCCCTAGCATTTTGGTCCATGGCTGGCGACCTCTTGCACCTGGGCACACACCTGCATCCATTCAGTATCTGTTAAGTGATTCTGCTAGTCCCTATCCCGGGCCTGTCACGTTTTAAGTTGTATTGGTGGGTGGTCGTCTGTCAACGCAGTATATATACTGGGCACCAGTCCTCGCCCCTGCCCCCTCCAAAAGCACCTCCGTTTGTGATACCTGTGGTGAGTCTAGAAAACCCATCCAGATCTCCCTGGTTGTGTGTGCCTGTAGGAACTGTCCTGTGGTAACCCCAAAACCTTCTCTAGCCTCCTCAAATGTCAAGAACTTTTCAGCTTCGTAGAGGTCTCCCATGAGTAGACACCCTCCTTCCATGCACCCAGTGTCATTGTTGGAGCCAATCTAAAGGTAGGGACCTGCAAAAGGGTGTGGGCGCTACAACATTCGCTGCACCGCTATCTCTCAGACCACCCCCACCTGTTGCATTCACTTTTGGGGCACTCTCAGGTTGTTTCAGGCCCTGCATCAAGCAAACCCTCCTCCACAGTACCCCCTAGGAGGCGGGGCTTCCAGTTCGGTTCATCGTCGCACCACCTGCAGCATGCTGGCGCTGCGATGCCATTTAATAAAGTTCTAGGTCTAGCAGACCAAGTCCGCCCTTTTCCCTTCTCAGTTTCAGCACCTCAAATTGGATTCTATTCGTCCCTCCAGCTGAAACCAAACAGACCAAGAGGATATCCAATTCACAAAAGGTCGTTCCCTGTATCGGGTATAATGTATTTTGTAGTGTATAAAGACATCTAGGTAATAGGACCATTTTTGCGAGTGCCACTCTACCCATAATTGAAAGGGGGAGTGTGCTCCAGAAGGCTATGGAGGCACACAGGCCCCCACAACCCTTCCAATATTTAGTTGATAGCACAGGATTGCAAAGTCAGCCACCCAGGCGTCCAGGTACCAGAATGCTTGTCGCTACCACAAGATCCCGACTTCTGGTAAGACGATTTGGAGGTTGCTTCCCAATTTCACGCAGGGGTAAAGTATAGTCTTTTGCCTATTTACTTTCAGGCTGGACACCCCCTCAAAAACTTCTAGTTCCTGGAAGAAGATTGGGATAGTCTCCTCAGGGTAAGTCAGATGTACCAGGGTGTCATCAGAGTACATAGAGGCAACGTGTGTCATGTTGGCTACTTTCATGCTCTAGGGTCGCATTATCAAGCGTAGTTGTATGGCCTGGGACTCCATTGCCAGGGCAAAAACAATGGTGGCAGGGGGCAGCCCTGTCTCTTTGCTCCCTCTGTGGTCCACTTTGGTGAGAGTCTGCCCCTCAAGCGGACCCTCGCTGTCAGGTTGTGTAAAGAATTCATATCCATTTCAGAATATTTGAACTAAATCCCATTACGGCTAAAACCTCAAACATATATTCCCATCTGAGGGAGTCAAAGGCCTTCTCAATATTGAGAACCACAAGGGCTCTCCCCAGCAATGCATCTCTCAGGCATGCCAGGGCATGGCGCAGGCACCAGATGTTCATCATAGTAATACAACCAAGAATAAATCCACATTGGTCCTTGTGCACAAGGGCTCCCACCTAAAGTCTGGTAGCTATCACCCAGGAGAGCACTTTCGTGTCCATGTTCATCATGGAGAGTGGTCGATAAGAGGCCACTTTCTCAGGGTCTTTATCAGCTTTGGGACCATAACTATTATGGCTTCTCTCATGGTGACGGGTAGGGTCGAAGTTTGGTAAGTGGTAGGGTTGCAGGTTGGTAAGCCTCCGGGTATACCTCCAGTAGTCTATCTGTTAATATCTCAGAGAAGGCTTGATACATTTCGGACAGATAACCGTTCCCTCCTACCATCTTCCCTGTGGCCAGACCCCTTATGGTGGTTAGCACTTCCTCTCATGTGATTTCCGTCTCTAACTCAGCATTGTCCTCTTGCAAGAGCTTTGGTAAGGGGAGGCGTGCCAGAAATTCCCCTATTCGCATCAGGCCGTTCTCAACAGGTCTCTTCTATAGTCAGGGCGTGTAGTCCCCAAGGACCACATTTATGCTGTTCTGTGTCACAGCCCTCATCCCATCAGGCTTATTTAGGGACATGTTCAAAGGAGAAGGGACCTCTCTCTTTAAAAGCCAGGCAAGCAGGTGCCCGATTTGTCTCTCTCAGCATGAAGCATCTGCCTGTACTCTCAAAGTGTATGTTTGTCAAGCGTATCCAGAGGGTCGCTATTTAATGATCAGGTGTCAAGAAGGGCTCCGTTGGAGGTCGGTCCACATTGCCCTGTTCCTGCATCTCTGCCTGCTGTGCCTCCTTTTGTGTTGGTTCTCGTGTCAATTGTTGTTGGATCCCATACGTCTTAGAGAGACATTCTGCCCTCAGCACCTCCCACTCAGTCGCCCTTATGCCCGTGAACCCCCAGTTGTGCTCCATATAGGTCTTCAGGGTCATTCTAATATTCAAACGAAAGACCATGTCCTTAGGGCCTCTGTTTTTTTTTTCCATGGGAGCGGCTGGTATCCATGACCACTGCCCCTACATGTCACTAGCAGTGGTGAATGGTCTGAGAAGAATCTATTCACGTATTTGGCGCTTTGTATACTAGCGTTGAAGTTCCTAGTCCAATGGTCCAGCCTATTGTGTATGTACTGTGTAAATGTAGAGTATAGAGCGCACCAAATATCATTACACCTTAATTGTTCTATCACCTCAGATAGTTTGGTGGTCATACCTGGGATTCATGTGAAGCCTAAGCTGGCATCTATCCATATTCCCATCCAATATGCAGTTGAAATCACCTCCCCCCCAAACAAGGGTCAGGTCTATATATGGGAGCACTAAGTCCAGCAAGGTCCAACAGAAGGATTTATCGCCCGTGTTGGGTGCCTATGAGCTTACTAAGCATATCTCCCTTCCATCTAACAGCCCATAAAGGAGCACGAACCAGCCTTCCACATCAGCATGCACATGACAATATTGAAAGGGCACACCAAGGTCAGCCATATTGTGACCCCTCTCACATAGGAGGACTACCTCGGGGAAACGAGGAAAACATCTGTTTCCTCCATTTCTTTTTCATTTTGTTTGCTTACTCATAAGTTAACTGTGCCTCTTGTAGCATGGCAGCGCGAACGCCATGTCTCCAAAGGTATGTACCCTATACAGCTTAGTATAAGCATTGAGTCCTCTAACGTTCCAGGTAGCTATGTGAAGCATCTCCGTGTTCCTGGAGTAAGATCTGTACAGTCACCCCATCGACCCACTCACTGCAACGGTCAAGGGGTCTAGACCACCTTGGATATAGTATTAAAGCTCTGTATCATCACCCTAAATACACCCTCCCAATGTGCATGAGCCTCCCAACAACCCTACCGCCACCCCACCCCCCTTACCTCTCCCTTACCCCCCACCCCCCACCCCCCAGGTAAACAACCTCAAAACTCAAAAACTGATGCTTTCCCTTATCTCCCCCAACCCAGTATCGGATTGGGATCACAATTAGGCCTGGGGACTCCCCAGAAAAATTGACCCACATTCGAGAATCATTAATTATTTTGTAGTTTTATATAGTGTGAACTCGGCCTCTGGCAGGAAAAGGAGAACAACAGAGACTAATTTATGCAGCCCCCCTTCCATGATGGGAGGGGGACACAAATAACCTGAGGAGCTCCATCACTGGCTCTAAGCAGCGCCCCACCACCCTAACTTCTCAGTCTTCTTCCCTACCCCAGGCCTCTGCAAAGCTAGTGCTAATGGCTTTCCATCAGCAGCTCCTCTGCGGCACCTGGAGGGAGGCAGGGGACAAGGACACCTCATGCTGTGACAGAAGGAGCAGCCCATTGTTACGTTAAGTTTGTAGATTTATATAGTGCGGCTTATCACCCGTGAGGTATTCACAGTTCCGGATTACCAAATAGTCAAAGTAGGCACCAGCCTATGGGCCCCACTCCTTTTAGGGGCCCTGCGACAGCAGATCAAAATAATATTGATTTGATTGTGAAAGAAAAAATCAATCAAGCTTTCTTAAATATTGTTTCCAAAAGATAGAAAAAATGAATCAACTCAAAGAAACGAAAACTTTGCATTAAAGACTGTAGAGAAAATACTGTAGCACAGTAATGTACACATTAACAACTTAAAGTACATAAACCAGAGACATCAGATTCACATAACAATTTGCCTCTTAAAAGCTCATCTTCTGGCAGCTGTCAGTTTGTAAAAAAATCCGGTGCATTGGGCACTAAGAGATAATTTGCGAGGGGGGGCCCGAACATTCGACTGCCTAGGGGCCTCCACAGGGTTTAATCCGGCATTAAATATCCAGGTGCAGTCTAATGGCACAGCGAGATTAAGTGATTTGCCCAGAATCACAGGATGTTGCGGCGACGCCAAGACTCGAAACCGGATCCCCAGCGCCCTAGTCGACAGCTCTGGCCACTGCGCCACATCCCCTTCCTTTGTCATTGTGCCTCTGACAATTAGCCAGCCTGGGGTGTGTCAAGCTCAGTATATTTATGCAAAAGCTGTAATAACAGCCTTTTACGTCATGCACTTGCAGTGGAGACAGGTATGGCCCTGGCTGATTGAACTGCTTAGTCCACCAAAAAAATGGCCCAGCAACTGGCTTGGGGAACAGGCCCATCGTCCCATGTCCGATTGCCTGCCTTGCCAGTCTGAGCCTGCGCTAACCTCGAAGTACATAGCAACTAAATGGGCCCTATGAGTGCAGTTCAACTATAGATGCACTCCTGACATGCCATACAATCAAGCCAGGAGTGGTCTTGTGTCCTTCACCAGCCGTGGCCGCTGCAGGTAAGAGCGGTGGGTCCAAGTGAGGGTGAATTTCGAGAGACGACCACGAGGGAAAATTAACTATTTATTTAATTTTCCCTTGTGGCCATCTCTCGAAATCCCCCTCACCTGGCCCCACCGCCCTACCGCTCTCACCTGCAGCGGCCGCGGCTGTCCTTCACGTCTAGCCAGCCAAAGTACTAGCCGTTCGCAGAGGCCAGGACTCCCCCAGTATCCCTATAAGCTACACCCAGCTCTTGTGGAGACCTCAGTGCCACGTTGTAACCAGGTGCTCCTCAGTAGATTGCATACGCAGGCAACTCTGCTCGTTGAAACATCTGGTGACATGCTCCTTCCCCGCTGATTTAGTCCAGTATACCTGGAACCACTCTCCTGTCCCATATTGAGAGTAGTGTTGATGGAAGCTAGTATAGTCCTGGAACTGTTCAGGATATCTTACCCCTCCTGGGCACATCTCATCATCTGTCCAATCCCAAGCCGCAAAGTACTCAGAGGGACTGGTATGTTTCTGCCACAAAATCCTCTCCTGTCAGTTCATTGATGTGACCAGGGCCCAGATGTTCATAAACTTCCATTTTCTGTTTTCCTAATAGCGATTTTGGCAATTCGCTATTAGGAAATCACAAACAGCTATGTACAACAGTGTGTTTTAGACTGTTTGCAATTCCAATGGGTTGCTAGGGACCTGCCTCATTAAAATTCATGAGGCAGGTTGCAATTTGCGACCCATTGGGTATGGCTGGCACTCACAGGGATGGTGGCATGCTGGGGTCAGCAGATCCCCATGTCTGTGACTGCTTTTTAAATAAAGCATTTTTTCATTTTGAAATGCATCCTGTTTTTCTTAAAGGAAAATGGGATGCATTTACAAAAGAAAAATGAAAAGTTAACTTTTCATTTTTAGGTTTCACCTGCACAGCGCTTGAGCTGTGCTTGAGAAATCTATTGTTTTTAATATAAACTTAAAAGGGACTTACATCCTGCTTCCTCTCTTTCCTGGCTTCTCATTGGTTCCTGAGCGTGCCACTTACCTTTCCTCCATTTCTATTGGCTGTAGCATATTTTCCTGCATTTACCAATGCTTGTTCCTCGTCTGCTTCTCTTATCAATTTCCCGCCGCCGAAATACCGTTAACATCCACTGTGGTGGAACTATATATCCATAAAGTTTTGCCTTTTACTATTGCAGCATATTTATATAACAATTTATCACCCGGAGAGATTAAGTGATTCACATTGAATCACAGGATGTTGCGCAGCGTCGCCGAGACTCGAACCGGGATCCCCAGCTCTCGAGTCAACAGCTCTTGCTGCTGCACCACATCCTCTCCACTCCGGTGTTATCTGTCAGGGAGCTCTTTCCTTCTTCCGGATGATGATTGCTGAAAACAGCTCTTTTTTAATTACATAGGCAAAACCGATGCATTAGCAATGCTTGTTTAAGAGTAGGCAGTGGTCTGTAAGACCACTGCCTGCTCTTAAAAAATGTTGGAGCCAAAATGCACAAAGGGGAAGGGGTCCGTTGAGGACCCCTTCCTGTTTGCGAATGGGTTACCACCTTTTTCACGGAGTCGGTAAAGTATGAATGTTTTGCAAACGCATTCCGGTGGCAAAACAGTCATACCCTGCGACTCGCTATTAGGAAGGGACGCCCTTGCCACGCCTCTTCCTAATAGCCACTCGCAAACCCAATTTGAATCGCAAATAGGGCTTTGTACATTTAAAAATGTTTTTTTTTCAGGTCGCAACCACTTGATTCCTAGAATTGGGCCGTTTGCGAGCTGAAAAAAGCTTTGTAAATCTGGCTCCAAGTCCCCTCTTTCAGTCTGACCACTATCAGTGACTTCACCCAGTGTGCGCTCGAGAGTGTCAGTTACCTCCAGAGTACCACCTTGTTGCACCTCTCTGCGCAAGGTGGGCTGAGCCCACCTGCTGCCCAGGAGGAGTGCAGCACCCGGAGAGCATTTTTAGGTCGAGCCTGGGCAACGCATGCGCTGCTGTGAGGCATGCAGTAGTGGAGTATGGCTTTGAAGCCCCGTCCACTCTCCGCCCATATTTTTAATTGGCTTGTGTCATTGTCCTTTGTAAACGCTGGCTTCGAGAAGTTATTAGGCTTGTTAGTCCCTCCTTGGTATTGCCTTGTCTGCATCTGTTACCTCCCATAACGACTGGACCTTTTACTGGTGTTGTTACATGGTCTGCTTTATAAGTCGGCGAGCACTATTTTATGTAATGCTCTTCCCCTACTCCACCCACTACCTCGCAGCACGCCGCATGCTTTTATTTTAATATTTACTAATGGCGGTCCGCTTTAACTATAGTGGCCGCGTTTTTTTATTTATTTATTTTAGCAGCGTGGTCCGCATTTAGGGGCCCCGCTTACTTACTAATTTTGTTAACTAGCGCCCATGCAACACTTTCACATTCATAGAGGCAGCGCCCCTTTCTTTACACAAACCGCGTCTAAAGGAAGGCATGTGGCCGACATTAAAGTGAAAGCGCGGCATAGGCGCTTTTACCAACAACAAAAAAATGTGTTTGTCAACTTGACAGATGCTTTTTTTTGTCAAAGCGCCCATGCGGTGCTTTCACTTTAATGTCGGCCGCGTACCTTTCGTTAGACGCGATTTGTGTAAAAAAAGGGGTGCGGCATACATGAATGTGAAAGCGTTGTATGAGCGCTAGTAAAAAAACAAATATTTGCAATGCAATAGGTCTCACATTTGTGAGAGTTTAAAGTATTGCATTGCCAATAGCTTAAACTCTCGTTAATGCGAGACCTATTGCATTGCAAATGCTTGTTATTGCAGCACCCATCCATGAACATTCTTACCCTTATTCTACGTGCACCTATTCCAACATGAAGCCTCTTTCTTAGAATAGCTGTTGTGTGAGTTAGAGTGAGGCAATAGTACGCCACTAGGGGGCAGTGGAGGCCAGTGTACCGGCGCAACTGCAGACCGCGAACTACGATTCTTTTCATCATATATTTGCAATAAGGGTCACAATGAGATAACATAATTTGACCGGGTTCATACTGTTTTATTTGGTCAAGAGTGGAAAACGGGAAGAGAGCGCAGCTTTGCTTCTAGTTCAGCGTCAGTATGTCTATTGCACAACGTATTTTCATGGCGTAAGGGCAGGAACAATTTTATGGGAAGGGTCCCTGCTGTCACTCTGTAGTACGGCATCTCAAGGGCAACGCGTCCCTTAGAGTCTGGAAGGGCACTTTATGTAGCTAATCCCTTGAAGCTGGAAATAAAACAGCTGTGATATAACAAAAAAGCAGCACGATTTTGAAATGGAAATAAACAAGAAAGTCGAATATACAAAGAAACCCCTTTAATTGTTTGTTTTGTTGAAATACTTTGTAGCCCAGCAAAGCCAATCATTCCACTGTATTATCATACTATAGTTATGCGGTTCCAAATGTCTTTTAATTTCCAGATATAAATGTGTGTGTGTGTAGCTTGGTCATCCGTGTGCACCTGTGTGTTGTGCATGCAGTGGTCGAAGTGGGGGAAAAAAAGTAGGGGAACTGTAGGCGGAGAATCAGAGGGCGGGAACAACGCGGGGATGGGATCAGTGGGCGGAGTCAGAGGTGTGGCCAGAATGCACAAAGCATTTCACTTACTAGTTACAGCTTATTATGTTATTTCATTCAACCAATGGATACACGTGATTATTTAAGGTTTAAAATGAGTTACTGACATTAAAATACATTCACAAAGTGGAATATGTTTCCAATCACAGAATGTCCCAAATACTCTTAAAAGTGGAAGCACAAGCCATTTGTCTCCAAGCCATGGAGTTTCTGTCATCAGCACGTCTCCTCCCTTTTTCCACAAGATCAGTTCAAACATGAATGGCAAATTATCCAAGTTTGCCAATGTTTTCTATATAATTATGACTCTGCCATATTTGCCACATAATACATAATCTGCTGCATAATCTGACAATTTTAACTAATAAATTGTTTGTAGCTCAAACGGATCAAAAGTTACTAAAAAATGTGAATAGTGTTGCTGCGGAGTGGGCGGCCCTTTGCAAAGGTTGACCGATCACCTTTCTCACTGCTGCATTTGTATGTTACACTGGTACTAATAAGGCAAAATCTTTCCAGAGACTGTTAGCATGTGTACAAATGTCAAAATAAT
This sequence comes from Calotriton arnoldi, assembly GCA_963921515.1. Taxonomy (NCBI): domain Eukaryota; kingdom Metazoa; phylum Chordata; class Amphibia; order Caudata; family Salamandridae; genus Calotriton; species Calotriton arnoldi. Next base: position 53,378 of record CAWUFW010021698.1, on the reverse strand, counting down.
AAAGTATCAGAAAATATATTGCATTACGCTGCAGCTTTTTTTTGCTGCATAATTAAGTCAACACTGCTGAATCATTTTGTCCTCCTTTGCTGCATAATTCCAGTGGCCTTAAAGCAGGCAGCACATGTTAAAAGTGCTTGTGCATGAAGCAGAGAGACTGTGAAGTTTGTGAACTTAGTTTGGTATGCGTGAAAATCCTGCATTGCCGATCCCTGATGAGTTGCAGCTACTACTGCTGAAACAAGGTCAATGGAGGTACCAATGGGTGAGGCAGACTGGCCTCAAGGGCAGGGCCGGCTTTAGCGCTGGTGGCTCCTTGTGCAACAATGTTTGTTGGTGCTCCCCAATGACCACCTCCGCCACGGATTCCCTCACTACCACCCTTTAACAGAGCCCCTCGGGTCTCCATAACCACACTCTCTCTCAGATGCATTTAATTTGATTCACAGCGCCACTCAAACCAGTGTAGGGTGTCAGAGCACTTTACATCGCACACATTACACAGAGACAATCAATTATATGTGTGTAAATCACTGTATAGGAAATGGTACATATGACTAAGGACTACAAGGTGTAGGAGTCACATGACAACTATACTAGTAGGCAGTATAGTTTAATAGTGATTGATCTGGAGAAACACAAACTCAGAATTTAAAACATAACACCATAGTTGGGGGGTTCTCTTTAATAATCAGAATTGATTTCGATCCAACTGAACACTTTTTGCAACATTAGGATAATCAAAGACTGGGGGGGAAAACTTAACGCTCTAATTTATACCTTGCAGTTTGCATGCAGCTCTTATATGACAGTTAATAGCTCACTGTTCTATGTTAGGATTTTAACTGATAAACTGCAAGTAACAAAAGGATCTATCTGACAAAAGCAGTAACCCACTGACCCATTTACATTATGTGCACTTTGTGATCTGCATGATACATGTTTTTTGCAGCAGGCACATTAACCCTCTGCGCTACCTTTCTATGAGTCAAAACTTCCACTAGACAAAACTCTGATCTCTCTCTAGGAAGAACATTAATCACCGAAGTTATCATGACATTTTTATTGTTGTTGACGACTCCACTTAAAGTCAGCGCCCGATGCGATCACACCGATCACACCGGTCCCACCGCCCTAGAGCCGGACCTTCTCAAGGGTCCTGTGACCGCAGCCCTGATTCTACTCGACCTGTCAGCAGCTTTCGACACCGTCTCCCACCGCACACTCGCAGCCAGACTACACGACGCCGGCATACAAGGCACCGCCCTCGACTGGATCAGATCGTTCCTCAATGGCAGGAGCCAAAGGATCAGACTGCCGTCCTTCCTCTCTGAACCCACGGAAATCAACTGCGGAGTCCCAAAGGGATCATCACTCAGCCCAACCCTCTTCAACATCTACATGGCTCCCCTCACCGCCATCGTCCAACAGCACGGCCTCAGCATAGTCTACGCCAACGACACCCAGCTCATCCTCTCCCTCACCAAGGACCCCACCACCATCAGACTCAACTTCTAGGAAGGAATGCAGGACGTCGCAGCCTGGATGAGCAACAACTGCCTAAAACTCAGCTCGGAGAAGACAGAAGTCCTCGTCCTCGGAACCACCCCTTCGGCATGGAACAACACCTGGTGGCCCACCGCCCTCGGCAGCCGGCCGACCCCTACGGACCACGCCAGGAACCTCGCATTGTACTCGACTCCTCCCTCTCCATGAATCGACAGGTCAACGCCGTCACCTCCAGCTGCTTCAACACCCTCCGCATCCTACGTAAAACCTTCAAATGGATCCCACCCGAGGCAAGGAAGACAGTCACCCACGCACTCATTACCAGCAAGCTGGACTACGGAAACGCCCTCTACGCCGGCATCAACAAGTCTCTGCTCCGCAAGCTCCAGACAATACAGAACACCGCCGCCAGACTCGTCCTCGGGTTCCCTCGACAAGAACACATCAGCCAACACCTACGCAAGCTCCACTGGCTCCCCGTCGAGAAACGAGTCACCTTCAAGATACTCACCTACGCCTACAAATGCCTACACAACACCGGACCCCAATACCTCAACGACAGAATCACCCTCCATGTACCCAAACGAAACCTCCGCTCCACCAACCTCCTCCTCGCCGAAACCCTGCGCATCCGCAGAGCCAGAGCAGGGGGAAGATCTTTCTTCTACATCGCGGCCAAGATCTGGAACGAGCTCCCCACCGACATCAGATGTGCCCCCTCCCTGAACACCTTCAGGAAGGCTCTGAAGACCTGGCTCTTCGACTGAAATGGAACTGCTGACCCCCTCCCACTCAGCGCCTTGAGACCCTCACGGGTGAGTAGTGCGCTTATAATTCCCCTGATTGATTGATTGATTGAGTGACAGACTCACTGTCGCTCTAGGGTGTGCTGCTTCATAGGCCTGTCCGCAAGACTGGAGATGAATTCAGTATGGATTGTGGTGGGCAAGCCTTCAAGGTTAACCCATACAAGCAACCGCTAGGGTCCACCTGCTGGTGCTAAGACACCAGGGCTTCTAAGGTCTTGCGGGCCTTCTAAAGTCTAGCATGGGAATGTGCTCCCTCAGGAGAGTAGTCTGGGGGACTGGTAATGAAGGCTGAACCTGGTTCCCCAGTTCCAAATTCGGCAGCTCTGACCATACTGCCACATCCTCTCCCCCACTGAACACCATACTGCCCAACTGAGAGAAACTCACACTGCCTTCAACTACAACCCAATTGTGCCCCGCTATAAACACTTGGATGCGACTCAATTCAAATTACGCACTAGACAAGAGCAATATGCTGCATAAAAAAAAAGTACCAACATCCTGGAAAAAGCAAACACTCATAGGGAATGCAAGACTAAGTAAAGCATGTGAAATGTAAACAGGAACAACATGGTTCCCTTAACGCTTAAACACTTACTATTCAGAAATAAGTGAGTGCTTTTGCCTGAAAAGTTAAGTACATGACTACAGGGCCCGTATGGGATCCATTTCAGTGTTCATTGCTTATATTCTTACAAAACGTAAGCAGTATGGTTTAAAAAGACCGCATCCATGAACACAGAGCCGCGGTACACATTTTGTTTTTCAATTCACCCATCAAATAGATATTACAGTACCTCCAGGATTGGTGCACTTCCCCACCCCGGAAAACAATGTTGTTCAAAGAAAGACAAGAAAACAAAAGTAGCCTTTCACTGGCAAACTCTGTAAAGTGACTCTAATGTGTTTGGGTGTGAATAAAATCAATCTGGCCACTTTGCGACCACTCTGCCTTGCTTTATTTAGCTATTTATTTATTTTTCATATTTTGAACCATTTATTCCAGAGACTGCACTTTGTAATAGAAAAATGTTTAAAAAAAAGGACATTTCCAGTAAAAGTGTTTTTCTTTTTGGATCCATTTCACAGGGGAACAAATAAACGAAAGAAGGAAAGAGAGGGTGAGAACCGTTTCTTGAAGTCACGGTTTTCAGTAAGTGAGGAGGAGCAAGACAGAAAGAGAGGGAATAAGAGGAAGAAAGGGGGGGCAGCTGCCAGCGGCAGAGCAGAAGTGGACACTGTCCTTACTTCTCTGGGCAAGAAGGAAAAGACAGAGGGGCATACGTACAAGGGGCTAATGCCGCCTTAGCGGCACTTTTCCGACGGTTTTGCGGCGAGATTGTTATCGCCGTATGTACAAGCTGTCGCTAACCTCTGTTAGCGGCAGTTTTCCAGTGAAAACGTCCATTCTAAAGTTCGCCACTTCTGTTAGCGATAATGACATGCAAGGGAGGCGTTCCCATGCAAAAACAGCCGCTAACCCCACTTCGCGATATTTGCAAGGAGATTCCTGAAGTTTGGATGACCAAAAAAACTGCCTCTAACTGCAGTTAGAGGCAGTTTTTTAAGACCAAAAAATAGCTGGTCTTAAAAATGGAGATAACACTTGGGGCCTCTTTCCAGCAGGTTTTGGTGCTGGACAGCGCTGCAAGCAATGTTGCAGCGCTGCCCTGTGACAAAACTACAGGGCAGGAATGCGCACCATCAATAAGATAGTGCGCATTCCTGGGCCTCAGTCATGAAAAGTGTCGCAGCTCTGCGACAATACAGTGTTGCAACACTTTTCACTATGCCCTTCTTGCGACACCACGGATGCGCAGTATTCACTGGACAGCGCTCCATGACGCAAGTAATGACGGATACATCTGGAATCCTGACGTATCTGTCTGCGCTAAAGTCACGCATTGCTGCAGTCGTGTCACAAGAATGACACAACTCCAGCAATGCATGGGGCCAGCCTATACCTGTGGCACTGCGTCACCCTTACGCCTGCCATCAGGCAGGCGTAAGGTACTGACGCAGTGCCGTCCTACAACTGTCGCAGTGAAATCTGAGGGATTCCACTGATTTCACTGTGCCACTCCTATGAGGCCTTGTCGCGTGGGAACGCACACCCTAGGTACATCATACCTGATGCAGGTATGATGTGGCACAGGGCTTCACAAGGTCACGCATATGCCTACATGCGTCACTTTGCAAATACGGCGCAACGTGGTGCCAATTTTGCCTGGTCCATTCTTGAGGGGTGCCAGCGCAGTTGGAGATCCATCGGTGGCGGTTGCGCGCTGTGGTGTCATCGTCTGTAAGCGTTGGCGGAGTGGTGGTGCTGAGGGAGTTGAGACGTTCTTCAGTGGCCTTGATCCAGCTGCGAGGGGGGGCGATGATGGGGATGGTGTACGGTGGGCAGGGTGAAGACGTGATGTATACAATGATGGTCGGTCCAGGAGAGTCCGGTGGTGTGGCTGTAGTTGAAGTTGCCGCTGGTGGAGGCGACGTGCTCGACCGTGTGTCCTGCTATGTGGCTTGCTGCGGTGACTAGCTGCTTGAGTCTGATGTTGGGGAGCTTCCCCAGGAGGGGCTGGTGTTCTGGTCACTGGGGTTGTCCAGGTGGAACTTGAGTTCGCCGAGTAGGATGTCATCGGTGGATGGGAGAGCCTGGTGTGCAATGAGGTCTACAATGGTATCGGAGAATGTGTGTTCATGGCCCGGGGAACCTGCAGATGAGGGTGCAGCAGAGGAAGGGGTTGGGGTTGGTCCGGATCTGGAAGTTGCGGTGTTCCATGGTCACCGTTGGGTCATTAGAGTGCGTGGTCAGTCGGAGTGTGCTTCTGTAGGTGATGGCAATGCCTCCTCCTGGACGGTCGGGGTGGTCCTTGCGGGTGATTTAGTAGCCATCAGTGATGGCGATGGTGATATCCGGTCCGGAGCAGATGTTGGTCCTTGCAGGCGATGTGGCGTCCAGGGTTGATGCCGAGGTGGGTGCTGGCACCGTAGTGGTGGAGTGTCCGAGAGGAAGGGTCCTTGGTGCTGAGCGCGGTCCAGGCGCAGACGGACGCAGACGGGCATGCCTATGGCTTGCCTTTGTCACGGGAGACGTCCATTACAACGCAGGCATTACATCGTAATGCCTTTACAACGCACCTCCAACAACGCAGGTGCCTCATCGCATTCCATTAAGCGCATTGTGAGGTCAGTAATGGGGTATTTTTAAGTTTTAGGGTGGGTATAGGTTTTGGGTGTCGGAGATTAAATTTGGGGTGTCTCATGGGTTAAAATTTGAAATTTGGGGTGTGTTTTGGGGTCAATCATGAAAATGCGGGTGAGCATTTGGGTCAAAAATGAAAATTGGGGTTTGCATTTGGGTCAAATATGATTTTTAGGGTGTGTTTTAGGGGCTCAAAGATGAATTTTAGGGTTAGGGTTTGCTTTGTGGTGCAAGGGTTAGTTTTAGGGTTGCACTCACTGCAGTGGGAATAGTAATAATTACATCTCGGCTATCCAACACCTTCCCTACTGTTGGAATAGGCCTAGTATTAGTATACATTGTAATGGAATGAGATGTAATGGTATGCGTCGTAACTTCATATATACCTTTGGCACACCAGTGGTACGCCCGCTGCGCATGGCCGCACAGCGGCCGCCATTGAGAAGCGCTGCGGGGGGGACTGGACATCTGGGAGGTGGGAAACACCGGAAAGGACACTGTATGGGGCGTGGACGCGGGGTGTGTGTGTGAGAGGGTGTTGTAAATATTTAAATGAGAGAAATCTTACCTCGAGGCCGGGTCCCGTGTCTTCATTGCTCCTGCTCTCCTGAGTCTGCTTCCAGGAACAGGAAGTAGGCAGCCAGGCTCCCTCCCCTAAGCCAATCACAATGCTGCAATACGGCGTTGGGATTGGTCATTGGCGCCGGGACAAGGCGTTCAGCCAGGGGCTGGAGGGGTGGCATTTTCTCCATGCAGGCTGTAATGCAGCCTGCATTGCGAACAGGACAGTGCACATGACTGCTTTGGGCGGCCTGAGTGGGCCGACCAAACAGTCATTGCGCACTTGAGTGGGCATGCCACTCCGCCCCTGCCCTGCTCCGTGAGTGGAGCAGCCCTACCCACCCTCCCACCCGCAAAGGAAACATAGCACGATTACATCCTGAAGTTATCATCATGTGATGATTTTTCCTCTTCTTGCACTGCTTGAAAGCAGTGGGGCGATGCTCTTCCGCCATAGGGGATGAGCCGCCACTGGGGGTGTGTCATCTACAGGTGCTAGGCCTGTGCGACTCGACCCCCGGGCCTCTTCCGCTACGCGTCCCGCCTTCTCCTTACCTGGACATTGACACCGTGGCGCAATCCGCTGCACTCTCTCCAAATCTGTGAATCAGCCAGCAGGAGCCTCAGCCAGGCGGGATTTCACAAGCCTGGGTACAGCAGTCGCCGACAAGTCCGCTGGTGAACCTCCCGATGCAGTTGATGCAACAGGGCTCCCTTAGGCGTGAAGTTGCAGCGCTCCCGCCACACAAGTTCGGCGCAGCTCAATGGCCTCACCCTCCACAGCATCCGGCCAGCGCAACATCATCCGGCCTGTGATGCAGAGAGGCACCGCCCACCGTTGGTTATCCCCTCCGTGCACCCCAGTGTAGTGGTGGATCGTGGTATGCAATGCAGACCGCCTTACGTTGGTGCGCAGGAGCGCCTCTATCAATAACAGCTCCAAGGGGCTCAAGGAGGTCTTCTCACACAGGTCAGCAACGTGTACCCATGCGACCTGCCAGACTTCACCACCAGATACGGGCGATCGCTGCACCTCAATGTCTACTGCCACGGCTCATCGACTCCACAGCTCCTCCGCATCCCACTCCAGGCTCCAGACGCAGGTCTAGTGAGGCATCCAGGCTCCAGACGCAGGTCCAGTGAGGCATCCAGGCTCCAGACGCAGGTCCAGCAAGGCATCCAAGCTCCAGACGCAGGTCCAGCGAGGCATCCAGGCTCCAGACGCAGGTCCAGTGAGGCATCCAGGCTCCAGACGCAGGTCAAGCAAGGCATCCAGGCTTCAGACGCAGGTCCAGTGAGGCATCCAGGCTCCGGACGCAGGTCCAGTGAGGCATCCAGACGCAGGTCCAGCGAGGCATCCAGGCTCCAGACGCAGGTCCTGCGAGGCATCCAGGCTCTCATCCTGGTCATCCTGGATGTTGGATGGCTTGAGGGGGTTGTTGATGTGTGCTGCTCTTGGCCCCATTTCATTGTTTTTTTGCCTATTTTCTATTGGAGGTCGACTGATAGGTTATTTTTTCCAATAGAGGCAAAAAAACTCACGTTGGGCTGACTAACGTGCGTTTTTTTTGCCGCTAATGGGCCTTTCGTTGGTTTTCGCCCGCTAACGCCGGAATTCCTATCGCCATCACGCTAATGTTAGCGGCAGTTTTCACCGCTGATCCCTGACGCTATCGCCATGTAGCGACGTCTTGTACATACGTCGCTAACAAGGCAATAGTTTTCAGCGGTACATAGCGGTAGGAAAACTGCCGCTAACTAGCGTTAGCAGTAGTTTTCGCCAGTCCTTGTACATATGGCCCAGAGTCCTTTTCCTTCCCTGCCCACCCCACCCGTCCCCTAATGGCCACAAACGCCGAGCCTTATCTGTAGGCCTTGGCTATTTCTGCCATCCTGGGACATGTGTTTAAATTTAAAAAGTAGGAGAACAGAATCTATTGATTTAAAGAAGTAGGGGCACACCGTGCCCTGCCGATCCCACCCACTTCGACCACTGGGTGTGCGTGTCTGAACTTTTATTTGGCAATTAAAACCAAAAAACAAGAAAACCAGCCATTCACAAAATTACTTCATCCCTGTCATTACAAATTTTCAAACACTGAAAAACATTGAGAAAACACAAAACATTGCATGGTGTGACAAAAATCAGAGCACATCCGAAGAATAGATACAAGCAGTTGGCGAACCTTCATTATGTACAGAGAGGGTGACTCCCTCTAAATTGAGGGAGACGGAGGGAGGAGGAGCGGCCTTGTCCTGTGCTGTGAAGCTCGCAACTATCTAGATGTAATTTCCCCATGTAAATGTTATGCTTGCATTGAAGTATAAGCTTTGTTTGTTGTTTGTGAATTTCAGCTGTCAAAGTGCATTAAAAAAAGTATGGGAACTGTGATGCTGTGTGCCATGGGGGGGGGGGTGAGTGAGCGTGGAGGCAGGGTCAAAGGCGTGGCTAAAAAACAAAATATTCTGTACCTTTTTTTGGACTTTCACCTTCAGGTAATCACATATAAAATAATGCACAGGTTAAATGAAAAATAAATGTAAGTTAAACTGTGCAAAATGCATTATCCCACATTGGGAAGCCTCTACTAGTTAATGCACTTCAGAAGTCTGTGTGTGCAACCAGGGAGCCACAGAACTGAAACCTGGTTGGTACAGTGGAGAATAGTGACTTGTATATGTTTGCCACAAGGTTAGTCTGTGAGAGAAAGCACTGTGAACATGTAAGTCATTATTTTAAACTTGCATTTACACACATTATAAGATCGTCTGCTACACAATGCATAAACAGGTTTAAGATAAAAACGTGCTTCCAAAATATACATTTTAGTAACATTCAGAATGTATGTAGTGCAGTTTTTTTTATAACTGTCTTTGAAAAGAGAAGCACACACTTCACAGCTCAGATGGTAACTCCCTTACGATACCACTCCAAAAAACAAATCTGTGTCATCAGGAAGCTTGCAGTGATTCTGTGAAATGAAGTCAGTAACTGCTTGCAAGCACCCTCTGCAAAGTATTTTAGAAATGTAAAAACCCTTTGCATGCACAATTAGAAACCCTTTACTCACACAGTCACTCGTCTGAACCCCATCACTTCAGCTCATAAACTGCCCCCTCTGCACCTTCTCTCACACTGCCTTCTTTGCCCACGCACTGTCCAATATCTGCCCCTTCTGCTCACCCTGCTACCTAACCGTTCTGTGTACACATTGCCCCTTCCGCTCATTACCCTTCTGCTTACACACATCTTCCATTGCTTACTACTTCACATTCTTTGCTTCATTGCTCCTGTCCCTTCTATTTACACACTACCCTGCTCAAACACTGCCCCACCAGCTTACACACTTAGGGCCTCATTTATGAGGTTTTGGGGCAGGGCAGCGCCACAAGGAATCTTGCTGCGCTGCCCTGCGTCAAAAGAAAAGGGCAGGAATGTGCCATAACTATAAGATAGGGCGCATTCCTGTCCTTTTCCCCTGCGCTGGGTCACAATGGGCTGCCATGCGCCAATGCAGGGCTGATTGATTTTGTGCAGGAAGGGACACCTTTCTGCACAAAATCAATCAATTGAGGTGATTTCCTCTTTCTATGTGTGCTCCAGAATGCAGCACACATAGAAAGAGGAAAAAACGAGGCGAAAAGAAAACATTTCTCCTCGTTGCGCCTCCCTAATGCCACCCCTGTGTGTTAGCGTTAGAATCTGATGCATTCCCAGGTTTATGATTCCTCGTAAATCTGGGAATGCTTCAGATTCCATGGGTGTTGCATGGGAACACCCACAGCAACACCCATGGAACATCCCTTTCACACTGTGTTCTGCGTGAAAGGTGCACATATTTACAAGGCCATGAAAAGCCACGTAAAGTGGCTTTGCGTGGCCTTGTAAATATGCTGTGGCACATTGCACCACCGGAGCGTCAAAAAAGTGACACTCCGGCGGCCCAAACGAGCCGCCAGGAGCCTTGTAAATGAGTCCCATACCCTGCTCAAACACTGCCCCACCTGCTTACACATTTACCCTGCTCAAACACTGGCCCACCTGCTTACACACTTACCCTGCTCAAACACTGCCCCACTTGCTTACACGCTTACCCTGCTCAAACACTGCCCCACCTGCTTACACGCTTACCCTGCTCAAACACTGCCCCACCTGCTTACAGGCTTACCCTGCTCAAACACTGCCCCACCTGCTTACACGCTTACCCTGCTCAAACACTGCCCCGCCTGCTTACACATTTTCCCTGCTCAAACACTGCCCCACATGCTTACAGGCTTACCCTGCTCAAACACTGCCCCACCTGCTTACACGCTTACCCTGCTCAAACACTGCCCCACCTGCTTACACGCTTACACTGTTCAAACACTGCCCCACCTGCTTACACGCTTACACTGCTCAAACACTGCCCCACCTGCTTACACGCTTACCCTGCTCAAACACTGCCCCGCCTGCTTACTCATTTACCCTGCTCAAACACTGCCCCACCTGCTTACACGCTTACGCTGCTCAAACACTGCCCCGCCTGCTTACACATTTACCCTGCTCAAACACTGCCTCACCTCCTTACATGCTTACCCTGCTAAAACACTGCCCCCACCTCCTTACACGCTTACCCTGCTAAAACACTGCCCCACCTCCTTACACGCTTACCCTGATCAAACACTGCCCCACCTCCTTACACGCTTACCCTGCTCAAACACTGCCCTACCTCCTTACACGCTTACCCTGCTCAAACACTGCCCCACCTCCTTACACCCTTACCCTGCTCAAACACTGCCCTACCTCCTTACACGCTTACCCTGCTCAAACACTGCCCCACCTCCTTACACGCTTACCCTGCTCAAACACTGCCCCACCTCCTTACACGCTTACTCTGCTCAAACACTGCCCCACCTCCTTACACGCTTACTCTGCTCAAACACTGCCCCACCCCCTTACACGCTTACCCTGCTCAAACACTGCCCCACCTCCTTACACGCTTACCCTGCTCAAACACTGCCCTACCTCCTTACACGCTTACCCTGCTCAAACACTGCCCCACCTGCTTACACGCTTACCCTGCTCAAACCCTGCTCCACCTGCTTACACGCTTACACTGCTCAAACACTGCCCCACCTCCTTACATGCTTACCCTGCTCAAACACTGCCCTACCTCCTTACACACTTACCCTGCTCAAACACTGCCCCACCTCCTTACACGCTTACCCTGCTCAAACCCTGCCCTACCTGCTTACACGATTACCCTGCTCAAACACTGCCCTACCTCCTTACACGCTTACCCTGCTCAAACACTGCCCTACCTGCTTACACGCTTACCCTGCTCAAACACTGCTCCACCTGCTTACACGCTTACACTGCTCAAACACTGCCCCACCTCCTTACACGCTTACCCTGCTCAAACACTGCCCCACCTGCTTACACGCTTACCCTGCTCAAACACTGCCCCACCTGCTTACACACTTACACTGTTCAAACACTGCCCCACCTGCTTACACGCTTACACTGCTCAAACACTGCCCCACCTGCTTACACGCTTACCCTGCTCAAACACTGCCCCACCTGCTTACACATTTACCCTGCTCAAACACTGCCCTACCTCCTTACACCCTTACCCTGCTCAAACACTGCCCCACCTCCTTACACGCTTACCCTGCTCAAACACTGCCCTACCTCCTTACACGCTTACCCTGCTCAAACACTGCCCCACCTCCTTACACGCTTACCCTGCTCAAACACTACCCCACCTCCTTACATGCTTACCCTGCTCAAACACTGCCCCACCTGATTACACGCTTACCCTGCTCAAACACTGCTCCACCTGCTTACACGCTTACACTGCTCAAACACTGCCCCACCTCCTTACATGCTTACCCTGCTCAAACACTGCCCTACCTCCTTACACGCTTACCCTGCTCAAACACAGCCCTACCTCCTTACATGCTTACCCTGCTCAAACACTGCCCTACCTGCTTACACGCTTACCCTGCTCAAACACTGCTCCACCTGCTTACACACTGCCCAATCTTCTCCCTACCACTTATATTTCCACACTACCTCTTTTGCTCAGTTACGGTCACATTTGTTCCCTGTCCATTCTGCTCATACACTGCTCATGTTGCTCACACCTTGCTCCCTGCCCTTTCTGCTCACACACTGCCTTCTGCGTTCCTTGCTTTTCTGTTGAAATGCTGATCCATCCTTCTATGCCCCTTCTGCTCATGTACTGCCTGTTGTGCTCATACTCTGCACCCTGCCCCTTCTACTCAAACAATCCACCTGTTCACACACTACCCATCAACATACACACTGCCCCATCTGCTCCCTGCCCCTTACTGTCACATCTGCTTCCTCTCTCTTCTGCTTGTATCCTGTTCGTTTTGCCCCTTCTGCTCACCTACCACTGCATTTGCACACTGCCCTTTTGCCCAGACACTACCCTATTTCGCCTGTTCCTTCTGCTTTCACACTGCCCCTCTTCTCCGTGCATAGCAGTTCCTCGTGCAGCAGTACCACCCACCGTCAATCACGCACTGGTTACGTCAGTTCCTTCGGAAACGAAAGGACACGGAGTGCAGGGCTCTCACCAAGGGCATATCAATTGAGGTGATTTCCTCTTTGTACAGAACACAGAATCCTTCAGACTTTGTCCCAACAACTAAGCCCCTAATATGACAATACTGCAGCGACCAAAGCTCAGGGCCCCGTAGAACTTGGTGCCTAGACGTTTTAGTGGAAAACGGTACCTGCTGAGACAGTTAATGCACGAGTGCATGTGGCTAGCAGTGCAGAGTCTGCACAAATACCATATTCTTACACACACTAGTGCAACGAGGTTGTTTATTATGCTACGCTGATAATCAAAATACAATGCAATTATAGTATGTACAGATTCTATTACTTTGACAAATTAAAAGCATTCCTAACAAGCACTGAGAAATCCAGTCGGTCAGGCATATAACCGAAAGAACAAGTCATGCCTATTAGTTGTGCCAGTGCATGTTCTATGTAATTTGGGGAGAGAAGTTGTGCATTGTCTGCTGAGGTCACGTGTGATGTCAGAGATGGCAAATGAAAACATACCCTGGCGAGGCTGCGGCAGAAGATAAAAGACTTGCCGCAAAGGTGGCCGTGAATAAGTACCTCAGAGCTTTCATTATGAGTGACCTGGAAAATGGCCAGATTTTTTTCACCCTCGCAGCTACCACTAGACCTGGTGGGGGGGTGAGGAGGGGAGGGTTGGTGGGTATCAGTAATTTGGGTAGGTGGGAACAGTCCGGACAGTTACAAGTTGGACCCAGAGGGTCTCCTTAGAAATGAGGCATTACTGGGGAATCTGTAATTCTGGGTCTGATTCCTGTGGTAATTCCCCATTTTCCACCAGGTTTCCACACCGAGGTTTTAGCTGCTGAAAATAAACAGTTCCAGGGAAACACCGGAGATCTCATAATTCAGATAGGGCCGGTAACTGCTGCTCATCAGAATAAAGAGGCTACTCCCAATGAGGGCCTAAGTGCCCATGTATTTGTGTGCCATGTTGAAGTGGGAGGGATCTGAGGTGCACAGCATGCCAAAACTTTTTTAATTTGACAAAAACAGCTTCCCTACTTTATGTTAAAAGGCAACAGTCCCAGGATGGTTAATTTCGGCAGCTGAGATGCCACAGCTAAAGTGAAAGGCAGAGAGTCTCCTGTGCTGTGAAGCCAACAGCAAGAAACAAGCCTTCTTGCCAGGGTGTCTGCTGCCTGAAAGAAAGGTAATTGTGCACATTTGGTTCGTCTGCAAATATAAAGGTTGCTTAGAAGCCATTATTGGCTTTAATTTTTGGACTCACTTGAAGAGGATTCTTTTTAAGAGGTTGTAGGAAAGGGCCCCTTTTTACATGGTTGCCCCCCACTTCTTCCCTGATGTTGATGCTCTTTGACTAAGTGTGTTCTGGGTTCCTGCCAACCAGGTACCTAGGGCCTATGTTCTTTCCCTAAAACTGTACTGCTGCAAACCCAATTGGCAACTCTCTTGCCACATGTAAGTCCCTTGTTAAAGGCACCATGGGTACCAAGGGCACTGTGACCTGGGACGGCCTCTAAGGACTGCAGCACATATTGTGCCACCCTTAGAGGCCCTTTATCTTAACACACACACACACTGCCCTGCGTGTTTTGGTGCAGAGAAAAGTGAAGAGTCAACATGGCACACAATCCTACAACCCACTGCCTATGGTATAGGTAAGCCACCGCTCTGGCAAGGGTGCACTATACCACTAGTGAGGGTACAGGTGCATGTACCCCTACAGTGTCTAAGTCCCATCTTAGACATTGTAAGTGCAGTAAAGCCATAAAGAGTATATGGTCTGGCAGTTTGTCATTACGAACTCCACAGCACCATAATGGCTTCAGTGAATCCTGGGAAGCTTGGTATCAAACTTCTCAGCACATTAAACCCACACTGATGCCAGTGTGGGATTTAATGCCAAATGCTCTCAGAGGGCATATTAGAGATGCCCCCTGAAAACGACCTAACTCTAGTGTCCTGGGGGAGTGGCTGCTCACCAGCTGCCACAACCAGACATGTTTCTGGACCCCTGGGTCGAGAGCCTCCCGCTCTTGGGGTCCTGAAACAAAGCACATCACGGCCCGAGGTGCCAAGCCTCCTCCCCCAGGATGGGCAGGGTCCACGAAGGGGAAGCTTCAACGGCTTGCTGCCTTTGTGAGCTGACCCAGCCATTTGCTGCTCCCAGCAAACTGGCCCCCACTGGTTCTAATCCCCACTTTGGAGGGAGAATTAGTGGGAAAACCAAGATAGGAGGAGAGGTGGGCCCACCTTTGCCAACCCCACCCCTCAGCTGGGGGAGGCGATACAAAGCACAACTCACAGTCCCCGCCATCTTGAAGATGAGCCAACAAGAGTGAGGCCTATGCCGCTTCCCACATAGTAGGGGGTGTACCCACCCCAAGGAAGGAACCCATTGGTCCCCACCTGTACCTACCTGAAACGCCCCTAAATTTAGTAGTTAGAGGCAACCCCGAACTTTGCCTCCTCAGACAAGCAAGAAGAAGAAGAGGAAGGACCGAAGAGCCGTGCTGAAGGAAGAAGAGGAGGACACCAACTGACTTGGCCCCAGCCCTACCGGCCTGTCCTGACCTTGACCTGCTCCAGCGGAATCCTGGTGTGTCCTGCAGCCAGCAGCCCCCCAGAACCCAGAGGACCTGCCCTCCCTTCCCTGCAAAGACTATGTCTCCCATGAGCACCGGACTTGCTCAAGAAACCAGACTCTGGCTCTGGCCAAATCCGCGAGTTCGCACCACTCTGCACCCAATGCCCACGGCCCGAGTTCGAGTGGCCCAACACCATGAGGAGGTCTCCCTAGCAATCCTGACGTGGGATCTGGTGATCCCTGAACTACCTCAAGCCTCCCGACGACGCCTGCAGCCTCTATCTGGAGGATCCCCCGACCGCAACCGGAGCTGATAAGGAAAACCCTATGCCTAAAGACACCCCTCCACCCGACACCTCACGGCCTTGGGTGGCTCAACCGACAGTGTCCAAGCATCTCCCTGCATCCCAACTTACCTCTCTAACCGGTGGTCGCCTCCAGAAAGTCCTTGTGCCCAAGCCTGCAGTGTTTGTTCTGACCGGAGCTTCCACATTGAAAACACCAGGGATCCCGACGTCGATCCAGCACCCTGCACCCGGCCGCCCCTTTGCTGCTGTGGGTGCACCTTGTGTGCTACATTGGATCCCCCCTTGCCCTGAGCTTAACCACAGGAGCTTTGCTTTCTCAACCTTGTGGCCTGCTCGTAAGCAGCCACCAACCGACGGCCCCCTAACCCCATCGGCTAACATTGGGCCTCAGCACTCTGCACCCGGCTGCCCTAGTGCCACTGAGGGTGCTTTTTTTTAGTACACCCTGGACCCTGAAGAACCCTTGTTCTAAACCCAGAAATTCAACCCTGAAGACCGTTTACTTACTGTTTATAACCTCATTTTTCTCCATAGGATTGCATTGACTGTTTTCCTCTGAAAAACTTCTGTGTTGAGGCTGTTTTGTATGGAAACCTAAGAAACTGTGTTTTGATAAAAACTGTTTTCACTCACCTTTTATACAGGAAATGTCCCAGTGTGATATCTAGGCATATCACACTGAGTAGAAAAAGTAATCCTGAAAGTAATCTAAAAAGTAATCAACAGTAATCCAAAAGTAATTACAACTGAATATGCATAATTTACAAATCTGTAAGAAAAGTCATTATTCATCCAGTTTGCTTATGAACAAACTGCCTTGAAAAGTACCATTCTATTTACCTGTACCAAGTCCTGCTTGGTTCTATAAATAAAATACAAAATAAATATTTTTTTATGCAAACAATTGCTCTGAGTTCAGTCTTTGAGTGTGTGACATCATTTCTTGCCTGGAGAAGAACTGGAGAAACACCAAGACAACCGAAAACGCCTGGAGAAGAACTGGAGAAATACCAAGACGACCGAAAACCACACCACCTACAAGGACGCCTTGACGGACTACCATAACCAGATCAGAGCCACCAAGAGGAACTTCATCCACAACAAAATCCTGGCCAACTCCACCAATTCCAAGGAACTTTTCAGTGTCATTCAGGAATTCACCAACCCACGCAGCGAAGCCACAGACATCACACCATCCCAAGACCTCTGCGACAAGCTTGGAACCTATTTCCACCTCAAGATCAAAAACCTCTATGACAACTTCATCGACCATCCACCAGGTGCCACAGACGGCCCCCGTCCCCAGAAACACCAGCCAGCCCACCATCTCCAACTGGACACCGATCACAGCCGAAGACACCGCCTCGACCATGAAAAGCATCCACTCGGGGCCCCCACCGACCCCTGCCCCCTCACATCTACCACAGAGCTGCGGCCGCCATCGCACCCGAACTACAACGCACCATCAACACCACCTTCAAAACAGGCACCTTCCCAGATGACTGGAAGCACGCAGAAGTCAGACCCCTGCTGAAGAAGCCCACAGCTGACCCCGCCGACCTCAAGAACTATCGGCCCATCTCGCTCCTCCCCTTCGCAGCCAAAGTTGCAGAGAAAACAGTCAACAGGAAACTGACACGATTCATTGAAGAGAACGCCGTCCTCGACCCATCCCAATTCGGTTTCCGAAGCAACCACAGCACAGAGACCGCCCTACTCGCCGCCACAGACGACATCCGCACCCTCCTGGACCAAGGCCACTCCGCAGCCCTCATCCTACTCGACCTATCAGCGGCCTTCGACACCGTCTCCCACCGCACACTAGTCGCCAGACTACACGACGCAGGCATACATGGAACAGCCCTGGACTGGATCCGATCATTCCTCACCGGAAGAAGCCAAAGGATCAGACTCCCACCTTTCCTCTCCGACCCCACGAAAATCACCTGCGGAGTCCCACTGGGTTCATCACTGAGGCCCACCCTCTTCAACATCTACATGGCCCCCCTCGCAGCCATCGTCCGACAACACGGCCTCAACATCGTATCCTACGCCGATGACACCCAGCTCATCCTCTCCCTCACCAAAGACCCCACCACTGCCAAACTCAACTTCCAGAAAGGAATACAAGACGTCGAAGTTGACCAACAGCTGCCTGAAGCTCAATGCCGAGAAGACAGAAGTCCTCGTCCTTGGTACCACCCCTTCTGCATGGGACAGTCCCTGGTGGCCGACCGCCCTTGGAAGCCCACCTACCCCCTCAGACCACGCCAAGAACCTCGGCATCGTACTCGACTCATCACTCACCATGAACCGGCAGGTCAACGCCGTCACCTCTAGCTGTTTCAACACCCTCCGCTAGACCTTCAAGTGGATCCCCCCTGAGTCAAGGAAGACAGTCACCCACGCACTCATCACCAGCAGACTGGACTATGGAAACGCACTCTACGCCGGCATCAACAAGTGCCTACTCCGCAAACTCCAAACAATACAGAACACCGCCGCCAGACTCGTCCTCGGCATCCCCCAACACGAACACATCAGCCAACACCTACGAAGTCTCCACTGGCTTCCCGTGGAGAAAAGAGTCACTTTCAAAATCCTCACTCACGCCTACAAATGCCTACACAACAACGGACCCAAATACCTCAACGACAGAATCAACTTCCACGTACCCAAAAGAAACCTCCGATCTTCCAACCTCGCACTGGCCGAAACCCCGCGCATTCACAGAGCCAGAGCAGGCAGAAGATCCTTCTCTCACATTGCAGCCAAGACCTGGAACGAGCTACCGGCAGACATCAGACGCGCCCCCTCCATGAACACCTTCAGGAAGACCCTCAAGACCTGGCTATTTGGCTAAACAGATCTGTGGACCCCCCCAGCGCCTTGAGACCCTCACGGGTGAGTAGCACGCTTACAATTCCCTGATTGATTCATTGAGTGTCTACAATAAATGCTTAACATTACCCTCTGATAAAGCCTTACTGCTCGCCCACACTACCACAAATAGAGAGAAAGGTATTATCTACTGTTACCTCTGTATACCTTTGGGGATCCACTGGACTCTGTGCACATTATACCTTACTTTGGTATAGTATATACAGACCAAGCTCCCTACAGAGGTATTGTAAGGCGACCTGTTGAGCTGTGTAGTGCTTGCATTTAATGGGCAGTTATAAAAAAATGTTTGCGTTAGGTACGATCTGCTTATTACTCTGATCTTTATTTTGAAAGCATTTTTTAATCTGAAGCCTAAATCTTTTTGTCACTTTGTGGCAGCCTATATTATATTGGGTGTAATGCTAGTTAAAAATAATGGCATACTTAATCACGGTGCTTTTTGTCACAGCCTGAGACCTCGTAACCCTAAAAACACACTCCACCGTTCCCCGCTGCACCAACCAGCATTCATATCTGCAGTGATTGCATTAACCATTAGAGGTTTCACAGCGGAAAATAGTGCACCTCTCACTGATTAGTTTAACTTGCATTTATTTTTCATTTAAGGTATGTTATTTTATAAGCAGTTACCCGAAGGTGAAAGACCAACAAATTAGTTACTGAATATTTTGTTCTTTTCAGCCACGACTTTGATTTCACCCCACACTCACTGACCCTGGCCCCACTGCGCTTAGCCGTGACATAGCTAGGCCTTAGGCCACCTTTGGCGGCCCCTGCATTTGCTGCCAACGGCGGCCAAATGCAAGATCAGGGGTGCTGGCGATTCCTGCGACCACCGCCCCGCGACGGCCCCAGGTAAGAACGGTTGGAGATTCTGCCGGCCGCCACCTTCAAAACTCGTGCCGCCAGGGGAGGACCTCCCCTCCCACTGGCGTTCAGGATCATAGTTCCCATACATTTTTTTACGCACTTCGACCGATGCTAAGATGGCACTTTGAAGAGCCTCAGCTGGCAAGGAGAACCGAGCAGTCAACCTTCTGATGCCATGAAGTGCGTAGCCATGACCTTTGGCCCTTAGGTAAATTTCAAGGTCAAGAATGAAGACTTGCGAACAATGCTTAATTTGAGCCAGTGGTTTCTGGTGCTAAGCACTGGCATTTATTTGTCAACACCGGTGCTTGTGACAGTCTGCAACAAGGTGGCGCTCTCTGGCTAATTTAGAGATGACCACAACAACAGGAAATTATTAATTCAATATATATTTACAACAGGGGCTGCTCCTCCGTAATGGCGGCGGAATGACGCCCCATTGATCAGAGTCAGTCAGCGAAAAATAAAATGATATTAAAACAATATTATCATTTTATTTTCCGCTGACTGACTGAGCCAGGGAGTCTTGGGCGGAGCGGGGCCGGGCCATGGCAGGGAGGAGGAGTGATGGGCACTGTAAAGTGCGCATGTCAGTTTGGCCAGCCATCTTAGGCTGGCCAAACAGACAGTTGCACTTAGGTTTCTCCAACCCAGCTGGGTTGACAGCCAGGTTGGAGAAAAGCCGCAGGCTCCCTGTGCCTGAGCGAGCGTCAGACCAGCCCGCTCAGGCCAATCCCCACGCTGCTCTCATGTTTGGTATAGTATGAGAGCAGCGTCTGGATTGGGTGGGGAGCCTGTGCCTTGTGACCCAGTGACTGCCGAGAGGAGAGAAGAACCGAGGCGGCCAGCAGCGTCAGCGTCAGGACAGGTACTTTTTTTAATTTTTTATTATTACTCCCCTAAACCCCGTCCCCCATGCCCCCCTTTAGCTTTGCGGCTGCCGCCACTGATTAAAAATTACCATTACCTGCCGCCCAAGCCATTCTTATAGCTTTGGAGGCCTGGAGTAGTCCGAATTGTCACTTGTAGGTGTGATTTATTTATTTATTTTATTTATAAAGTTTTATATAGCGCGAACAAGATCCCGAGGGATATCAGAGCGCTTTACAACAGGATGGGAGGAAGGATATAAATGCAATATCGACATCAGATAAGACTACCCAACAGGAATAGTCACAAAATTACAAGACAAATGAATCAAGGAGAGTAATACAATAAACAGGTATATATTGGTCGACGCAGGGGGCACACTATGCAGTAAGGAAGAGGGAATTAAATAAAGGTAGAATGATTGTAGGATCAGTGACTTCAAGCAGGTGAACCTAGCTAAATTAAGGTAAGAATTTGTTCATTAGGAATCTTTTAGCGTCCAGTTTGAAAGCAGTCGTGATGATTAGTAGGTGTGTTGTTACTATTATTGGCAGCATGGCAGGGCAATGTGTGGTGCAAGCTGTAGTGGCCTCTTGACGAGAGCCCTATCACTTATGTTTTTTTTTTTTACAAATTAAGCACTGCCTGCGAACTGACCGCGCTCATGCGAAGTCTACATTTTCTATTTCCAAAGACCACTGTGTTTATTATTTGGTGAGCAGCGAAACCCAAGTTGAACACTAGATGGCGCCATTGGACACCGAATAGTGCAACGTAGACTTTTTTTTCACGTGGAATTACATCATTATAGATTGTCGGGAGCTCGTTTTCATACAATCTTTTCCATCACAGCGTTAGGGCCAGCGCTGGGCATGGGCAGTGTGGGCAGCTGCCCAGGGCCTCGCGCTCAGCTGAGAAACAGGGGGCCCCGCTTCACTGTGAAAGGCCACACTTTCACAGTAAGCCCAAGCGTGGTGGCATTCCTGGGGGGAAGGAGCAAACAGAATGGGGCTGGTACAGCAGCTGGGCCAGCAATTATGTTGGCTCAGTGTCAGGGGCGAGGCAGCGCCTCTGTTAAGTACCGGCCATTCTAGGCGCCCTTTCGGCATTTTGTTGCTAGGTGACAGAAGGCCCCTTTGTTTCCAGGACCAGCCGGACACAGGTAGGAGAGGTGGGTGAGGGGAGGAGGGAACAGCCAGATCAACTGGCTTTTGTAATCTTTGCATCACACATAGCAAAGATTGCTTTGATGTGAATGCGCATTTAAAATGTATGTAGAACAGCCGGTGCTAGGGCAATGTTGTGCAAAATGCCTCGTACTGCTTCAAGGCCCAGGGGAGGGGGGCCCCCCCTTTCCTGGCCTCCAAGCGCTGGAGCCAGCTGTAAGGTCTGGGTGTGGGGGCCCCTTCCCATGGCCTTGTAGCCATTACTCCCTCTTTCCTCTCCTTTCATTTATTTGGTTCTCCGTGAAATTGACCAAAAAAGAAAAAACACTTTGCTGGAAATATCTTTTGGGGAAATTTTTCTATTGCAAAGTGCAGCCTCGGGATGGAGAGAAATAAAAGCTTCAAAATGTGAAAAATAACTAAATAAAGAAAGACAGAGTGGGTCGCAAAGTGGATTTTATTCACACCCAAAACACAATAGCGCTACTTTACAGAGTTTGCTAGTCAGACCCCCCAGGATATTGCGGCATAGATTCGCAAATTTAGCGGCACAAAAATTGAAATTTAGCGGCACAGAAAGTAAAATTTAGCGGCATTAGTGCAGCACTTTATTTTACTCTAAATCATTCCTTTTCAGTCTTAAATCAAAGAAAACTGTTTTAGCAGAGCATTCCACTTCCAAATAGGCATGTTTAAAGTATCTGAGAGTATTTGTTTGCTATGCTAAGTCCCCTAGTCCTGTGATAGCTGGCAGCAACATTTTTCTCATGTTGCTGGCAGCCAATGGTTTGCTGTAATTCAATTCTCTCCCGGCTGCTCATGCACCTAAAACTGCGCAGTAAACAAGTTGCACACGTGATTATACTGACTGATCCCACCCTCGCCCCCACCTTCCTCCTACCACCAGCCCCTTCTCAATGGGAACATGTCCTAAACTGCACTGCTGAGCTGGAACAAGAACAGCAGCATCAAAATATATTGCCTTAAAACTATTCTTGTGCTGTTGCAACCCTGAGGCTCTCCCTGCCATCTTTAGTACAGAACAGCTACCAATTAGGATCAAGCTTTGAAGAACTTGCCTTCCAACCAACATTGCTCCCTGCATTTCGCACTATTTTTCCGAAGCGTTGAATCAAACAAAAGACTGTGCTGCATTACATTCTGCTGAAGAAGGGCAGCCATAGGGTCACTTGCCTCAATCAGCTGGCCGGAATCAGCCCAGGGACAAATTAAGGGAAAGAAACCTGCGCTCAGGACGCTGTTGATGCCCCGCACCCGCTGTGAAAGCCCGATTGGAACTCATTTCTTCGCTTGCTTCCTTTAGCCATGCTGATCCCATGGAGAAGGAAACGTCTTGCAAAAACTCCTTTTATCGGAATAATCAGTCTCTAAACCGAAAAGTTTTGCATTTCCGCTTTTTTAATGTGAGGGCTATTAAACCACTGCGAAAATAATGAGGGGCCAATCAACGGCCATAGCTTTGTTGGTAGTCCCTTCTCACCATATTATGCTGGGAGCCTTGTTTTGCTTCGGAAAATCAATTAACCTAGTGATGTATGATTCATGAAATGTCAAAGTGCACATGGAGGACTTACTTAAACATTACTGTTCCAATCAAACTGTAAAATATGGCAGTCATACCAGCGCTAATACCTTGCACCCCTGGCGCACAAATGGTGCTGGCCCCCTCGAGTAAACACCCGTCTTAATCTGCTGAGTACATGGTTTGCTCAAACCTCAGTGCAGCTCAAATGTGAAGGCTACTATTGAATTTCAGAATACAGAGCAAATTACTGCTGAGGGTTTCCCAGCTGGCCTGCTGCAACCTTTTACATTAGATGATATTGACAAATGAAGAATTATCAATGAAATGTGACAACCTTTTCCCTGCATTCCTTCAATTTCGCTGGCACTTTTGTAAAAATCGCGGCATTTTTACAAAGTGCCGATTTCATGAGCACTTTTGTAAAAATCGCGGCATTTTTACAAAGCGCCGATTTCGCGGCAAACCGCGAAATCGCGAAATCCTGGAGGGTCTGGCTAGTGAAGCGCTACTTTTATTTTCTCTTCTTTCTTTGAACAACATTGTTTTCCCAGGGTGGGGAAGTGCACCAATCTTGGAGGTACTGCAATACCTTGTTGGTGGGTTGATTGGAAAATAAAATGCGTACCGCGGCTCTGTGTTCACGGATGTGGTCTTTTTAAACCATACTGCTTATGATTTGTACGGATATAAGAAATGAACATTGAAATGGGCCCCTTCTGGGCCTTGTAGTCATGTCCTTAACTTTTCAGGCAAAAGCACTCACTGATTTCTGAATAATAAGTGCAAAAGCGTTAAGGTAACCATGTTGTTCCTTCCTACATTTCATATGTGTTACTTAATCTTGCATTCCCTATGAGTGTTTGCTTTCTCCAGGATGTTGTTACTTTTTTTTTTTTTAGGCAGCATATTACTCTTAATTAATCGTAATTTTGAATTGTCACTTCCAGGTGTTTATAGCGAGGCACAATTGGGTTGTAGTTGAAGGCAGTGCGAGTTTCTCTCAGTGGGGCAGTATGGTGTTCAGGGGGGGAAAGGATGTGGCACTATCGTCAGAGCTGACGAATATGGGACTGGGGAACCAGGTTCAGCCGTCATGACCAGTCTCCCAGACCACTCTCTTGAGGGAGCACATTCCTACGCTAGACCTTAGAAGGTCCTGCTAGACTATAGAAGCCCGGGTGTCTTAGCACCAGCAGGTGGACCATAGCGGTGGCAAGTGTGGGTTAACCTTGAAGGCCTGTCCACCACAATCCATACTGAAGTTCACCTCCAGTCTTGAGGGCAGGCCTAAGAAACAGCACACCTTAGAGCAGCAGTGACCCTGCCACTGAGGTCACAGGACCCTTGAGAAGGGCTGGCTCTAGGGCGGTGCGATCGCACCGGCCGCTGACTTCGGGTGGGGGTGTCATGTTTGCAAGTATATTATGTTTTTAAAAGCACTTGCTGCCTCCTTCCTGGCCTCCAGCAATTTTCGGCAACAATAAAAATGTCATGATAACTCCATTGATTAATGTTCTTCTTAGAGAGAGATGGAGTTTTGTCAAGTGGAAGTTTTGACTCCTGAAAAGTAAGCGCAGAGGGTTAATGTGCTTGCTGCATAGAACATGTACCACGCAGATCACAAAGTGCACATAATGTAAATAGGTCAGTGGGTTACTGCTTTTGTCAGTGAGATCCTTTTGTTGCTTGCAGTTTATAAGTCAAAAATCTTAACATAGAACACTGAGCTAATAACTGTCATCTTGGAGCGGCATGCAAACTGCAAGGTATAAATTAGAGCATTATGGTTATTTCCCCAGTTTTTGATTATCCTAATGTTGCAAAAAGGGTTCATTTGGAGAGAAATCAATTCTGGTTATTAAAGAGAACCCCCAACCATGATATTACGTTCTAAATTCATAGTTTGTGTTTCTCCAGACCAATCACTATTAAATTATTCTGCCTACTAGTATGATTGTCACTACACCTTGTAGTCCTTTGTCTTATCTAACATTTCCTATACAGTGTTTTACATACGTATGATTGTCTCTGTGTAATGTGTGTGATGTAAAGTGGTCTGACAGCCTACACTGGCGCTGTAGATCAAATTAAATGCATCTGAGCGAGAATGTGGTTGCGGAGGTTTGATGGGCACTGTTGAGGGAAACTGTGGCAGAGGGAGTCATTGGGGGGCACCAACAAACATTGTCGCACAGGGCACCACCAGCACTAAACCTGGCCTCTTCCACTTCCTACAGTTCCAACACTAAATCAAAAAACATTGATTTGAAAACCCCTTGAATCTGCAGCATACCTTCAAGTCAATGTATATTTAGTAGTGGTCTCGGTGGTTCTAAGTATTTTTTTAAATTTATGTACAATCTTTATTTGTTCGCAATGGTGTCTTGTATTTTTGTAATATATGTGTTGTGTTTTTGCACTTAACATAATTCTGGCGAGTAAAGAGCCCACACACAAAAAGACTGTCCTACGAGTCTTAGCATGTGCGTATGGGATACTGGTGAGAGGATTTACATTAAAACAACTTACTAAGTATTAATGTCATACTAAGGTGGCACAATAATGGCACGGAAAGATAACGAAGCCTTTTGAAATTTGCTATTATATCCATGGTGTGAGGGTTTTTGTCTTGTTTAATTTTATATTTTGAATGATCCCACCCTCATTACCTCAACAGGATCTCTCCCTTTATGAGACAGAACTGGAATTTTTATCATGCACTCATCTGAAAACAATCATGGAATCTGGAAACATGGAGTAAAAAATATCCATCTTTTTGAGACCTGCACCTAGCTTTTCCATCCAATGTGACAAATGTAATCCATTTAATACAGTCTTCAAATATATGGACTTATTTCACTTGTATATTTCTTTTTGTCCATGTTACTGATATCCACATTAGGTCTCTTCAGTGATGCCAAATAAGATCAATAGTCCTGCGATGTCACTTTCTGTGATGTCACTTCTTGTGATGTTACATGCAAATTAGAGGGGCCTCACATCTTCCCTCTCGCCCGGGGCCCCAGAAGTTCTAGGACCGGCCCTGGTTAGGGCGATATTTCATTTCAAGTCCTACTTTTCGGATCTTAATATAAAGGTGTGGTGTTGTAATAAACTGCATTACATAGGTGGTGTGTTATTTTCAGGCATTTATTTTCTCTTGGGCACCCGGGACGTTCTGTGATAGGACTCGCCCCCCCTTTCTGCGCGCAACATGTCAAGCAAGCACCCAGCCACCCCACACACCTGGTGAACCCTTCTGTCAGGTGTGATACTGGGTGACAATTCTGGTGTGGCCATAATAAATCATTCCAGTCCCCGAACCCTTGTTTGTAACTACAGCTGTAATGAGAAAGCAAAGCAACTCAGTAAATAACAATCAGCCACCTATGCTAATAGAGAATGGGTCAATGTTTGTGAATATCACTTTTCTTCACGTGGTTGTCACAAATGTGTTTATTACTGTAGTAGAATTCATTCTTACGAACACTGTACTCTCAATTGGCAAACAAGCAATAGCAAACCTAATAGATCTCGACTTTAAAAGGCTGAGCTAATGGCTTTGCTAGTGCATTTTATGGATCAGGAAATACAGGCACTCTCACTGTTCGTTGATTACTGAATACTGAAAAAGGAGTCCTCTGAGGTATGCAGTGGAAGCTTTTAAATCATCCAATCAGAACACTATGAGTTAAATGCTCCCAGATGGGACAAACACAAGAATAGGGAGAGAAGCCATCAAATCAAAAGCAACAACTGAGATGGACAACAAAGTTACCCAATCATTAGCAAGTGGCTGACCCAAAGCTCGTGTTATGTACTTGAAACAATAGGTCTGCCTCCTGATAGTTAAAGGTGTCTGTAGCCAAGACCTAAATAGCCAGAGGCGGCAGTCTCTGGTCATTGAAAGCATTAACATGTAATTTCCCCCTAAAGAAACAGCATAGCTTTCCAGATACAAGACTCAAATTTATCCGGTTTATCCTTTTCCCATTTTTCTCCTCGGTCTTTCCAATGCATTTGAATCTTTGTCAACTGCTGATCATCTTTCCAAATCATGTGTATGAAATGCTATTCGAACCCACCAAAAGTATTTTGATTAGCATTTTACACTTTTCAAAATGGGCACACGTTTCACAATCTTTAGATTCAATCAACATTCTTTCAGCTACAAACCGCCCATGTCACATCGAGAACAAGAGGATTAGGTGGAAGAAGGGCAACCAAGTAACTCTGTGGGCCTGCATCCTCTTGTTCACATCTACCATAATGCAGCATCCTCATCCATAACCCCAATCCTTCCCCACGGGTCAGGGCCAAGGCTAAACTAGAACAGAGAAGGCATTTAAGGGCCTGGGACGAAATGACAAGCACTTTTCCAACACCCATATTAAATCCTAAAAAAGCAGCTCAACCCTCTCCAGCAACCCATTTTCACTTCAAACGCACACATACATGAATACAAAGAACTGCACTGGCCAGGCAGGCATTGGAATTTTCTAAGTAGGTTGCAGACCATAGTATTAGTTTCAGGGCTGAACTGGACAACCACAACTCAGCCCTGAAGGAAGAGCCTATGGCCCTGTTCTAGCAGCAGCCTTTTGAAAGTGTACTCAAAAGGTTGAGAGGGTGACGAGCAAAATTGGAGGTGCAAGTTGGAAGTCTGCACAGAAGTATGAATATCTCTGCTGCAGTATAATAAGCAGATGACACGTGCATACATGCCAACATTTCAACAAAGGAAAGAGGGAGATGGTGAAAAAAAAAAAAGAATCGGGGACATTTATTTTCCCTCTTGACTAACATTGAAGCATAGGCAATTTTAGGCAGATGACAGCTAAAGTAAAGTCATTTTTAATTTAAAAATCGGGAGTCTCCCGTTTTAATCGGGTCAGTTGGTATGTATGCACTTGGGTCACTATTGGGTGAACAGCCACTGCAGCTTTAAATGTGCACAATACCAACCTGGCAGCCCTTGGAAACCATTGCAGCTCTGGGCCCTGAGAGAATGAACAGTGAGACTAGGCGACAGCAGAAGAAGGGTGGAAGTTGGTTGGGCAACATGGCCATAAACTGGGTAAATTTTATTTCTAATAAACAAAAACCATTTGTGTCCACTTTCCTACAAAAGAGGGAGTAATCTAGGTGACCATTTAACCCACTCCATCTATCACCGCAGCATGGGGTTTACCCCCAGTGATTGGTCACTTCAAATGCCAACATTGCACAGTATGTGAACAAACTTCAAACACTTAGGGCTTCAAAATTGGTACCAACACCTACCCATTGAAACAATTCAGTAATTGTCGCTCGATTAACGTCATCTACACCATTAATTGTCCATGCGACTTGCTATACATCAGGCAAACTACCCAGATGGTTAAGGCCCACATCATCCATCATAAAAGTAAGAAAAGGTGCCAAGTGGAAAACGCCCTGCTGGTATCCCATTTCACTGCCTTAAATCACACTGGAAATGATTTCACCTGGCAGGTGATTGACCAACACTCACTTCCAGTGCGCGGCGGCGATCATCTGCTGCTACTTCTATGCTGCGAGTGCCGCTGGATCTCTCGCTGTGATTCTTTCAACAATGGCCTTAACACCCAAAACGAATGGAACAGCATGGTCACTACAAGAACTTTAAACACATTCATTTGACCCATGCCACCTTATCCACTGAGCGCCTGTTGTATATTACATTTGTCACATATTTACAGTGTACTTAATTTGACTCATAGTTTGTTTGCTTTCTAAACTCTTACTAACATGATGGTCTTATTGTTATGTCATTTTGGAATCTTCAGCTTGTATATAAATGATGTCATAGAATCTTGGGCTCAGATGAGCCACTTATTTTGCCTGTTGAGCCACGCTCGCCTGTTGCCTGCATGCAGGCCTTTGTTGCCAATAAAACTTGTTGATAACTTACATGTATGTGACTTTCCTTTGTCACAACAATTTGGTGACGATTTTTTATTGGAATTGTTCATTTTTGTGAAAAACAAGAAAGCGGAGAACAAAGGCTTTCGGCAGTGAAGAAAAAAGGAACCGGTGTAGGTTACACACCAAGAATTAAAGACGACGTGTCCGATCGGAAATGACTACAGGAAACTAGAGGAGGTTAGTGCGTGTTGGTGATGTACTAAGATAAATTTTAACTTTTAAAAAACTCGTCAGAACTTATCCATTTTTATAATAACAGCGCTTGAGAGTTACCGTTATTGGTGACAGTTGCCTGCAGTGAATATTGTTCAGTGACGTGTTTGTCCTCTCGTGCCGGTGTTCTATCGATATCTGCACCCCATCTGGTTGTGTACCCCCTACGTGTTATTTGGCGTTGCGCATGCGTTATTTTTGGGGGGTTTCGGTGCGCATGCGTATTATACGCACCCTGTCTGGCTGTGTACCCCGTACGATTTACAGTCGCTACGCGCATGCGTGTGGTGATGTAAGTGCGCGTCCATCTTCCTGACATTATGCTGTACCAATCACAGGTCTCCAACCTACTGACGTCATGCTCAACCAGTGACCGTCCTACCAAGGTATAAATAAGCTACGTTCCTTAGAGAATTTCTCTTATTCAGCAGTCACACCCTTGCGAATAGTGCTGTGAATAGTGTTGTTATCTATCGGTCACTGTGATCACTCCGCTCACTCCTGTTTCCACAAGGTGAGTCTTTTATTGTCATGTGTTATTTTTAAGTAATTCAATAGTTATATTTAAAATATTTTTATAAGGAATACTGATAATATGTTCCCCTTGGTTGATGTCGAAGGGACTGCACCACGTGGCCTTTCCACGCGTAGGCCATCGGCGCTGAAGCGGGCTGCGAGTAATTCAATAGTTATATTTAAAATATTTTTATAAGGAATACTGATAATATGTTCCCCTTGGTTGATGTCGAAGGGACCGCACCACGTGGCCTTTCCACGCGTAGGCCATCGGCGCTGAAGCGGGCTGCGAGTAATTCAATAGTTATATTTAAAATATTTTTATAAGGAATACTGATAATATGTTCCCCTTGGTTGATGTCGAAGGGACTGCACCACGTGGCCTTTCCACGCCCTTGGTTGATGTGGAAGGGACTGCACCACGTGGCCTTTCCACGCGTAGGCCATCGGCGCTGAAGCGGGCTGCGAGTTTTTGAAATGCGAATAA
The DNA here is from genome assembly GCA_963921515.1 of Calotriton arnoldi. NCBI lineage: Eukaryota > Metazoa > Chordata > Amphibia > Caudata > Salamandridae > Calotriton > Calotriton arnoldi. Next base: position 23,316 of record CAWUFW010021698.1, on the reverse strand, counting down.
TAATATTAACTTATTTACAGGTGCTGATGCTGGCTGCCAGTGTTTAAAATGCGAATAATGTTAAGTGTTTTTTACATGCGCGACAATCCATGGTAAATATTGCGGTCTCTCGACACAGTTTGCATGTGAAAGGCGAATGTGGAAAATATTAGGCTACGTTTGTGGTTTGGCGAATCTGACTCCCCTTCCAGAAATAGATTAATTTCTGCCATCGGCCGTTAATGCGGGGGATGTGGAAGGGCGCGCCACGTGGCCTTTACATGCGCAGGCTTGTTACTTGTGGTTTGGCGAATCTGCCTCCCCTTCCAGAAATACATTAATTCCTTCCATCGGCCGTTAGTGCGGGTGATCTGGAAGGGCGCGCCACGTAGCCTTTTCATGCGCAGGCTTGTTACTTGTAGTCTTCGAGGTGAGTCTTTTTCTGTCATGTTATTTTACATTAATGCAATACTCCTATTTGTAATAATTTGTAATGGAATACTGCAATTCTGTTCCCCCTGGTTGATGTTGAGGGGACTGCGCCACGTGGCCTTTCCACGCGTAGGCCTCTGCGGTGAAGCGGGCTGCCAGTCTTTTACCTCAGAATAATATTCTGCTATCGGCCGTTAGTGCGGGGGATGTGGAAGGGGCGCGCCACGTGGCCTTTTCATGCGCAGTCTTGTTACTTGTGGTTTGGCGAATCTGCCTCCCCCTTCCAGAAATACATTAATTCCTTCCATCGGCCGTTAGTGCGGGTGATCTGGAAGGGGCGCGCCACGTGGCCTTTTCATGCGCAGACTTGTTAGTTGTAGTCTTCGAGGTGAGTCTTTTTCTGTCATGTTATTTTACATTAATGCAATACTATTTGTAATAATTTTTAATGGGATACTGCAATCCTGTTCCCCTTGGTTGATGTTGAGGGGACTGCGCCACGTGGCCTTTCCACGCGTAGGCCTCTGCGGTGAAGCGGCTGCCAGTCTTTTACCTCAGAATAATATTCTGCTATCGGCCGTTAGTGCGGGGGACGTGGAAGGGGCGCGCCACGTGGCCTTTTCATGCGCAGGCTTGTTACTTGTAGTCTTCGAGGTGAGTCTTTTTCTGTCATGTTATTTTACATTAATGCAATACTATTTGTAATAATTTTTAATGGGATACTGCAATTCTGTTCCCCCTGGTTGATGTTGAGGGGACTGCGCCACGTGGCCTTTCCACGCGTAGGCCTCTGCGGTGAAGCGGGCTGCCAGTCTTTTACCTCAGAATAATATTCTGCTATCGGCCGTTAGTGCGGGGGACGTGGAAGGGGCGCGCCACGTGGCCTTTTCATGCGCAGGCTTGTTACTTGTGGTTTGGCGAATCTGCCTCCCCCTTCCAGAAATACATTAATTCCTTCCATCGGCCGTTAGTGCGGGTGATCTGGAAGGGGCGCGCCACGTGGCCTTTTCATGCGCAGGCTTGTTAGTTGTAGTCTTCGAGGTGAGTCTTTTTCTGTCATGTTATTTTACATTAATGCAATACTATTTGTAATAATTTTTAATGGGATACTGCAATTCTGTTCCCCTTGGTTGATGTTGAGGGGACTGCGCCACGTGGCCTTTCCACGCGTAGGCCTCTGCGGTGAAGCGGGCTGCCAGTCTTTTACCTCAGAATAATATTCTGCTATCGGCCGTTAGTGCGGGGGATGTGGAAGGGGCGCGCCACGTGGCCTTTTCATGCGCAGGCTTGTTACTTGTGGTTTGGTGAATCTGCCTCCCCCTTCCAGAAATACATTAATTCCTTCCATCGGCCGTTAGTGCGGGGGACGTGGAAGGGGCGCGCCACGTGGCCTTTTCATGCGCAGACTTGTTAGTTGTAGTCTTCGAGGTGAGTCTTTTTCTGTCATGTTATTTTACATTAATGCAATACTATTTGTAATAATTTTTAATGGGATACTGCAATTCTGTTCCCCTTGGTTGATGTTGAGGGGACTGCGCCACGTGGCCTTTCCACGCGTAGGCCTCGGCGGTGAAGCGGGCTGCCAGTCTTTTACCTCAGAATAATATTCTGCCATCTGCCTTAATGCGGGGGATGTGGAAGGGGCGCACCACGTGGCCTTTTCATGCGCAGACTTGTTACTTGTAGTCTTCGAGGTGAGTCTTTTTCTGTCATGTTATTTTACATTAATGCAATACTCCTATTTGTAATAATTTTTAATGGGGTACTGCAATTCTGTTCCCCTTGGTTGATGTTGAGGGGACTGCGCCACGTGGCCTTTCCACACGTAGGCCTCGGCGCTGAAGCGGCCTGCCAGTGTTTGAAATGTGAATAATGTACATGCGCGACAATCCATGGTTAAACGCGCCACGTTGCCTTTCCATGCGCAGTCTTGTTACTTGTACACATCGGACTGCACCACGTGGCCTTTCCACGCATAGGCGATGAAGCGGCCTGCCACTGTTTTAAATGTGAATAATATTAATGTATTTACATGCGCTGAAGCGGGCTGCCAGTGTAAAAAATGTGAATAATGTTAATTTTTTTTACATGCGCGACAATCCATGGGAAAACGCGCCACGTTGCCTTTCCATGCGTAGTCTTGTTAGTTGTACACATCGAATATTGCCGTTTCTCGACAAAGTTTGCATTTGAAATCCTAATGTGGGAAAATATTAGGCTACGTTGTTAGGTTGGCGAATCTGCCTCCCCCTTCCAGAAATAAATTAATTTCTTCCATCTGCCGTTAGTGCGGGGGATGTGGAAGGGGCGCGCCACGTTGCCTTTCCATGCGCAGTCTTGTTACTTGTACACGTCGATTATTTTGTAATTGACAGCATTAGTCTTTTGTGTGCATCATTTACCACAGTCATAGAAGTGTGTTTTGCAATGTATGTCGCCCTCCTTTTCTGTGCAAATCACTTAATATCTCCCAGTCTCATTGTGAAGTGCTGCACCACGTGGCTGTTCCTCGTTTAAAGTTCGTCGGTGGAGTGAGGGGTCAGGGGTGGGGGGCAGTTGTTATAGTATTGGTGTGTTCACTCACATATTTAGTTATTTATGGCATTGAAATATACTGTGAGCATGTGGTGATATTCTCTAAACCTTGTTTTTGTGTTTATCCTTATTTTAAATAGAAATGGATGCCACTAAGTACCAAGAGCTTTTTGATTACGTGAGACTTAATGTGTATCCTGAAGGTTTCAGTAAAGTCCAGAAGCATGGATTGCGTAGACAGTCTAAAAAATACACCATTGACGGTACTATTATTTTTTTAACTCCTGTTTTTTCATTGCAATGGTTTAAGGCTGTTTGAGAAAAGGCATGTTCTCATTTCATGTAATTCTTTTTGACATGCATAGTTACTGTAACATTTTTATCTTTTCTATTTTTTTCAATAGATGGGAGCTTGTTCTACACTGGTAAAGAAAAGAAGACTAAAGTTGTCATTGGTGCTGAAGCAGCCCAAAAAGTTATATCTGAATTCCATTCATCTCTTATTGGTGGGCATTCTGGTATCAATAAAACTAAAAAATGCATTTCCTCCCGATTTTATTGGCCAAATATGTTAATTGAAATTGAACAATGGGTGAGTTATAATTTTTCTTGCTTGTTCAAATTTGTTATGGAAATGTAACTCTCCATTATGATAGTCTTATAGACCTTTGTTTCAGCAACCCATATATTTCTCATTTAAATGGTTGTTACATGTGTTCTGCCTGCACTTGAGATGCAATGTGAAAATGTTGTTTAGAATTTTTTTATTTGAAGACATGTCTTTAAATTTTCCTTGAGATGTTTATTTTTCAATTTCTAGATCAAACATTGTGATGTTTGCCAGAAGGAACAACCAGCCCTCCAGATTTGCTCAGAATTAAAACCAATCAAAGTATGTTTTTAAATTTGTTACGTTTTGGTTTATTAACTTCCCACTAATTTTCTACGTTTCTACTAAATGAAGTAAACCTGTGAGACACTTGTATAAAATGATCCATTCTTACTGTTCATATTTTTTTACCTTTTTTATGGTGTATATTAACAGGTGGATGAAGTTTGGGAACTTGTAGGAGTGGATTTGATGGGACCTTTACCTACCACTCCTACAGGATACAAATATATTCTCACTGCAACAGACTATTTTTCTAAATGGGTTGAGGCATTTCCTCTAAAATCCAAGACTGCCGCAGAGGTTGCTTCAAGACTGTTGCAAATGTACCTACGCCATGGAAGTCCAAAAAGGGTTCTCTCAGATCAAGGCCGGGAGTTTGTGAATGAAGTGAGTGACCAATCTCGGCCTAACATTTGTATAATGCAATGATATTTCCGATTTTGCATGCCAAATATAATTATACATGTATAGTATCTTTTTTTGAATCAGTCACATTTGAACGGTATATGTATATTCTTTTTTTTTTCTCCAGCTTAATTCAGGGTTATCTAAGCTTTTACAAATAGAACGTTCTGTAAGTGCAGCTTATCACCCACAGACAAATGGTTTAGATGAGCGTACTAATGCTAGCATTAAAAGGTAATCCTACTTTTTCTTATTTATAACTTTGTAAGTACTTGAGGGTTGCTCTCATGGCGGTGTTATTTCATCTGACAGCTTGTTTGATGTGGTTTGATGTTCATCGGTTGCTGCAGTCCAATTGTAAGGGCAAAAAACGTGATTAATGAACTGCCATCAACAGTCATGCCACATGTTCATTTTTTTAATTTTACAGCACGTTGTCTAAGTACGTGAATGAGCATCAGAACGACTGGGATCTATATTTGGACCATGCATTGTTCGCTTTACGATCGAAGCCACATACCACAACAAAAGTTTCCCCCTTCCAACTCATGTACGGCGAGAAAGCAAGATTTCCTAGTGAGGTGGTGGATGATCTGGTATGAAATTTAGAGTACTCCAATGTGTATTTTAATGTACAAATGTAGGTTATGTATTTATACATACATTTACTTGTTGTATACTTTTTAACTTGTTAAAAACATATCTTATTTTTGCTGTGCTAATTTTCCTGTTATTGGCATAAAATTTATGTTTAAAAATGTTAATTGTAATTTTTATAGAGTATATATTTTTAAATGGTAAATATCAGTGATTGAGTTTTATGTTTCCTTTATTAGCTTGAGTTTGTACTACCAACAGAAAGCGAATATGCAGGCATTATCGCAGAAAAGAATATTAGAAAAGCAGAGTTGCAGAAGCAGACAAAGCAGAATATTGAGGTTGCCCAGGAAAAACAGAAAGAAAAGTATAAAAAGAGAGTTTCCAAAAATATAAGTCGTGCACCTTCAGAGAAGGAGAGTTAGTGCTTCTGAAAAATTGCAGGCGAACAACAAGAAAAGGAGGCATTTTGGAGCATAACTTTACTGGACCATACCGTATTTCCGAAATGCAGGGGAAGCGTGTAAAGTTAGTCAATGATACCAACATACCTTTACGTAGAACTTTTAATCTCGACATGTTGAGGCCTTATAATTCGAGCGTCAAAGGTAATCTATTAAACGGTACCTTTTTTTAAGTAATGGGACATAATTTGGATGTGTGGTGTAATGATGTTCCATCGGCTGGTGTAAATGTCTCCTTAATAGGTGAGGAGTTAGTAGGTTGAGCAAGAGTACGTGATTTTGAGTTTCTGCACATATGTTTTGCAAAGTACATTATTTTATGAACGGGATTTCCGGATAGCTATTTTTGTTTGAGTAAGGTTTGTGGTAGGTTGTTTGATTAAGGTTAGTGGTAGGTTGTTTGAGTACTTTGTTCTTTAAGAAATGGTAAATTTTCTAAACTTTCCAAAAATTATTTTGCAGGAAGCATGACCAGTGGTAATTCTGCAGCACCTCTTCCATCTCCAGCACCTCTTCCATCTCCAGCACCTCTTCCATCTCCAGTACCTCTTCCATCTCCAGCACCTCTTCCATCTCCAGCACCTCTTCCATCTCCAGCACCTCTTCCATCTACAGCATGTCCTCCATCTAAATCCATGGAAAAGGTTTTGGATGTATGGAAGAAACCAGTGCAAGGACGCTTGGAATCAATAGTGTCGAGCTTCAAGTTGTATGATACTTCTTTTAGTTCACTAAAAACGGACCAATGGATAGTTGATGAGGTTAGTTTCTACAACATCTAAATTGTGTTTAGTATGGCTAATGGCGTAGGATGTACATGGTGGTTCCTCTGTTGAAGATCATGTGTTCATTTATTTTTACAGGTAATCGATGCATACTTATCCAAAATATGTATGTCAAGACCAAATGTACGTATATTTTCATCAATAACAGTTACCTATCCATAAATAATAATTCTTCATTAATGTGTGTACTGAAAACCTTTTATTTTAACCTTAGTGTTTAGCAATCTCAGCAACAGTGTCGTCCTGTATATTCCTGGGCAAATATCGCTCTTCTGCTTTTCGGGTAAATATTCATATTTCTTATGTGGCTTTTCACTGTTACTGGTGCAAATGAATATTCAATGTTACGGATTCTTTTAATTAATGTTTGAGAGTAAAATCGACTTAGAGTAACGTTTTGAAGAGTGTGACAAATGTAAGATGTTTTTCAAGGGGAGTTTGTTTATTTCGAATATAGATTGAATTGACATTCACATTTTGGAGTTGTAAGTATAAAAGTATGGTTTTTGGATGTAATGTTATTCATGATTGCATTTTGAACTCTACAGGTACCTTTTGATAAAATGGAGACTGTTATTTGTCCGACAAATACTGGCTGTCATTGGATACTTTTGGTAAGTGCAAGTTTTTCTACATTTATCAGTATTTTTTCAAAGTGATTGTTGAGAAATATGAGTGGTTGTAATAGTTTAAAGTGTCTAAATATTGTTTTTAAAATGTTAATGGTCATTTTTTAAACAGATTTTCTTTTGAAATGTATCAAGAGCAGACATATGTACCATAAAATGTAAACTCTCCATATTACAAATCTTATTTCTTTAATATGTTTTTTCCAGATTCTGAAACCTTTAACTAAGAGAATAATAGTTCATGATTCACAGAGTAGCAAAATTCGAACCTACCAAGACTTTTTACTAAATTGGAGGTAACCTTTCCCTAGAAAACTTTCCATTCTCTCTTTTATTATATTGAAAAAAAAAAAGTTAGAATGACTTAGGTTTATGAAATTAATCTAAGCGAAATATTTAACATAACCATTTGTATGTCTGTAAAGGGTTTTCCTACAGGTATTGAAGCATCCCGAATATGACCAATGGCAGTTAGTGATAGAATCTAACCAAAAACAACAGGACAGCTACAATTGTGGTGTTTTTTGCATGCTGGTAATGATACTTCCATTATTGTTTTTTAAACCTTAATTTGTTAACGATAGATTACTTTATGTTAATAGCTTACTTCTTTAGAATAGTTGTCAATAGGAAAGAGGGCTTTTAGGGATGACACTTGTGAACGCCTACCGAACGCGTCCATAGTGCCCGTCGTAAGCATATTGGTATTTGCATATGATTTTATCTGACCACTAGTATGGTCCTAACGCGGTTGTTCTGAAACCTGTGATTGCTTTTCAACCTCAATCCTATTGAGAACAATTGTTTTTATGTACATTAAAATTCAGCTTGGACATTTGTACAACATATACATTTTTAACTCTGTTTTCAGTTTGCAGAATCTTACATAAGTAAGCAGCCAGTTGCCGAGATTTTAATAAATGAAAGCTTTCTGGAGAAGTATAGATTGAAAATTGCAATGGACCTAATGGAGTCATCAGGTTTGACTTTAACATTTTATGATAGAAAATGTATAGTACCCTAGTGTTGTCATAAACTTCTGATTATTTGGTACTTTGTTTTGTCTTTGAAATTTTTTATAAAAAGGCGCAGCTTAAATTTTGAACTTAGTATATAGTAAGACACTTTCATTCTGTCTGTGAATGTAAAATTATGTTCGTTATCATGCCATTAGAAATTGTGAACAGTTGTGACTGTCCTATGTACTGGATCGGAAAACACCTGGAAACATGTACTAAATATTGCAAATTAAGTTTGCAATGTTTTCCATTGCTGTTATGATGTGCTAATGTACATCTTTTTTACATTTAGAGTCTGTTGAACATTTCTGTGGTGTATGCAACCAAAAAGATTCAGTAATTTTTACGGATAACGTTAAGGTAAATACCTTCAATATGACTAGTTGACGAAGTTAAAAAGTTACTGATATAAGTACTTGAGGGGTTTTGGGTGGCAGATAATCTCCAACTCACACTTGTGCGTATGGGTCTGATGCAGGGTGGATCTAATTATAACTAATGGATTTGCAAGGAACTTTTCTGAGTTACGTCAGCCATGTTCGTTCACTGGCTATGCACCCTTCCTATTAATGGACTCATTACCACTTTGCCACTGACTCGGGACAGTGCACTATGTTTTCTATTGACCTGTATACAATCCAAATACAATAACAAATACATTTTCACTTTCTTCCCAACAGGTACTATGTCAAGAATGCTGCCGATGGGTCCACATTGAATGTATAGAAACAAATGCAACATCCTGGTTACCTTATTCAGGTTACAAATGTACCAAATGTATTTATTAAGAAAGTTTCTTTCATGGGGTAAGATGTGTTCGCATGCCAGCTGTACATTGACATGCTCTGCATACTCCTGCCATCTAGTGTTGTGTCCGGATTATCATAAGTAGTATTTCTTTGAAGAAGTCTTTTAAGTCGGGAGTAAGGTCACTCCTCCTTTTTTAATTAGTCTGCTTGGGCATCGACTCCATTGTTAGATTCTATTCACACATGAGGTTGATAATGGAGTAAGTAAGTGTAATATAGAGTTGTCAATGCCTATGTAAAATAAATAACAGGAAACAACCACAGGTGTTGGTGGAGTAGGCAGGAGTGCGCATGTGAATCAATAGCTGAACATTCCAAGAATAGATGCCGACACTGCTAATGCCCCAGATATTGACCCTGTTTGCATCTTGGGAACTTTAGAATGGCTACATGGTAATTTTTGTTGTCAAACACTTTTGAATGCTAACCCCCCCATATCAGTGCTGGCGGCGGGGTAGAATTCCACCCTTCTAGAGAGTAGACTTGTACACACTGACCTAACCACAAATAATAATTTAGATGCATAATCTTTCAGCTCTGTAGATCCATAATGTAAAACAAGCGTACTTTCACTGGTTTCATTTTATCACTGACATATATAAACTCATCAGTCACTCCTATGGCAGGCCTTTACAATCTTGAAGGCTGAGTGCTGGTTTTTGTGTGACAGGGTGCCGATGCATGATCATGCTAACTTTTCTTTGGCTGCATGGAAACATGTAGTCTATGCTGTCAAACACTTTTGAATGCTACCCTCTCACCAGTCCTAGTGGCTGTGGTAGAATTCAACCCTTCCCCTCAAAATGGAATTGGATGCCAGTAAGTACCAAGTACTTTTTGATTAGGTAAGCCGTAATGTGTATCCTGTGTTTTCAATAAAGTCCAGAAGCATGGATTGGTGTATGTTGTCCCTGTGCATACCCCACTTCAAACCTGTTGCAGGTGCACTCAAATCAGACCCAGCTCTTGCACAAAACTGTTTTCAAATTGCAGATTGTTTCATAAGTCAGCATACAGTTGCAGACATTTTAATGAAACTTTTCTGACTCTCCTCTGCAATCGTAATTAAAAAAGCTGTCAAAGCTGTTTGTAGTTGACGATTTTATATGCTTGACTCCCCTCTTAAAAGCTTCAATTTTCGTGCGTTTTCTTGGTGATGGCCAAGGCGTCTTCCATGTTTTTCTAAGCTGAGAGGATACTTGTATTTGTTGCTGCAAGTTGTCATCTTGCTCGAATCTTCTCACATATTTACATTCTCACACACACACATATACAAATCTTCTTTCATATTTACATTTTAAGACACACACACATTTAAAAAGATCTGAGCACAAATCGGGGGCCGGGTAGGGCCCGGGCGCCGGTCCTGCGGAGGGGATCTGGAACTCCCGGGCCACCGACCTTCCCACTGTGTTGAATCCTCCGGGCGGACTGCACGGACCCCACCTGTTTACCTCATGACTGTTTCATGCCCTCTTAAACTCTCTCCCCAAAGTCCTTTTCAACTTTCCCTCACGGTACTTGTTGGCTATCGGTCTCGTGCCTGTATTTAGCCTTAAATGGAGTTTAGCCCTCCTTTGGGCTGCTTTCCCAAGCAACCCGACTCTGAGAAGACCCGATCCTGGCGCGCCGGGGGCCGCTACCGGCCTATCACCGTCCGCGGGGTGAGCCTCGATCTGAAGGACTTGGGCCCCCTGAGCAACACCGGGGAGTCTGTCTTCTGTACGCCACATTTTCCGCGCCCACCACTGGCTGGCATTAATATAAGTATCTTGAAAAATAGCACCAGTCAGAGTTGGCCAAGGCGTCTTGCATGTTTTTCTAAGTGGAGAGGATACTTGTATTTGTTGCTGCAAGTTGTCAACTTGCTCCAATCTTCTCACATATTTTCATTCTCACACACACACACATATACACATCATGGGCTCACTGGCTGGCATTAATATAAGTATCTTAAAAAATAGCACCAGTCAGAGTTGGCCAAGGCGTCTTGCATGTTTTTCTAAGCGCAGAGGATACTTGTATTTGTTGCTGCAAGTTGTCAACTTGCTCCAATCTTCTCACATATTTTCATTCTCACACACACACACACATATACACATCATGGGCTCACTGGCTGGCATTAATATAAGTATCTTAAAAAATAGCACCAGTCAGAGTTGGCCAAGGCGTCTTGCATGTTTTTCTAAGTGGAGAGGATACTTGTATTTGTTGCTGCAAGTTGTCAACTTGCTCCAATCTTCTCACATATTTTCATTCTCACACACACACACATATACACATCATGGGCTCACTGGCTGGCATTAATATAAGTATCTTGAAAAATAGCACCAGTCAGAGTTGGCCAAGGCGTCTTGCATGTTTTTCTAAGTGGAGAGGATAATTGTATTTGTTGCTGTAAGTTGTCAACTTGCTCCAATCTTCTCACATATTTTCATTCTCACACACACACACATATACACATCATGGGCTCACTGGCTGGCATTAATATAAGTATCTTGAAAAATAGCACCAGTCAGAGTTGGCCAAGGCGTCTTGCATGTTTTTCTAAGTGGAGAGGATACTTGTATTTGTTGCTGCAAGTTGTCAACTTGCTCCAATCTTCTCACATATTTTCATTCTCACACACACACACATATACACATCATGGGCTCACTGGCTGGCATTAATATAAGTATCTTGAAAAATAGCACCAGTCAGAGTTGGCCAAGGCATCTTGCATGTTTTTCTAAGTGGAGAGGATAATTGTATTTGTTGCTGTAAGTTGTCAACTTGCTCCAATCTTCTCACATATTTTCATTCTCACACACACACACATATACACATCATGGGCTCACTGGCTGGCATTAATATAAGTATCTTGAAAAATAGCACCAGTCAGAGTTGGCCAAGGCGTCTTGCATGTTTTTCTAAGTGGAGAGGATAATTGTGGGGCATATTAGCAAGACCCACGTTAAAATTAAGGCCGTTTTAGCGGCAGGAAACTGCCGCTAAAACGGCGATAATGGGCTTGCTAATATGCGTTATAGAATTCCAATAGAAGCCCAGGTTAGTTGTGCAGGACATCTAACCTGGGCTTCTATTGGCCGTTTTAGCGGCAGTTTCCTGCCGCTAAAACGGCGATAATTTTATCGCCAGTCTTGCTAATATGCCCCTGTATTTGTTGCTGTAAGTTGTCAACTTGCTCCAATCTTCTCACATATTTTCATTCTCACACACACACACATATACACATCATCATCGGCTCACTGGTTGGCATTAATATAAGTATCTTAAAAAATAGCACCAGTCAGAGTTGGCCAAGGCGTCTTGCATGTTTTTCTAAGCGCAGAGGATACTTGTATTTGTTGCTGCAAGTTGTCAACTTGCTCCAATCTTCTCACATATTTTCATTCTCACACACACACACATATACACATCATGGGCTCACTGGCTGGCATTAATATAAGTATCTTGAAAAATAGCACCAGTCAGAGTTGGCCAAGGCGTCTTGCATGTTTTTCTAAGTGGAGAGGATAATTGTATTTGTTGCTGTAAGTTGTCAACTTGCTCCAATCTTCTCACATATTTTCATTCTCACACACACACACATATACACATCATCATCGGCTCACTGGCTGGCATTAATATAAGTATCTTGAAAAATAGCACCAGTCAGAGTTGGCCAAGGCGTCTTGCATGTTTTTCTAAGTGGAGAGGATAATTGTATTTGTTGCTGTAAGTTGTCAACTTGCTCCAATCTTCTCACATATTTTCATTCTCACACACACACACATATACACATCATGGGCTCACTGGCTGGCATTAATATAAGTATCTTGAAAAATAGCACCAGTCAGAGTTGGCCAAGGCGTCTTGCATGAAGTGGAGAGGATAATTGTATTTGTTGCTGTAAGTTGTCAACTTGCTCCAATCTTCTCACATATTTTCATTCTCACACACACACACATATACACATCATCATCGGCTCACTGGCTGGCATTAATATAAGTATCTTAAAAAATAGCACCAGTCAGAGTTGGCCAAGGCGTCTTGCATGTTTTTCTAAGTGGAGATGATACTTGTATTTGTTGCTGCAAGTTGTCAACTTGCTCCAATCTTCTCACATATTTTCATTCTCACACACACACACATATACACATCATGGGCTCACTGGCTGGCATTAATATAAGTATCTTAAAAATAGCACCAGTCAGAGTTGGCCAAGGCGTCTTGCATGTTTTTCTAAGAGGAGAGGATACTTGTATTTGTTGCTGCAAGTTGTCAACTTGCTCCAATCTTCTCACATATTTTCATTCTCACACACACACACATATACACATCATGGGCTCACTGGCTGGCATTAATATAAGTATCTTGAAAAATAGCACCAGTCAGAGTTGGCCAAGGCGTCTTGCATGTTTTTCTAAGTGGAGAGGATAATTGTATTTGTTGCTGTAAGTTGTCAACTTGCTCCAATCTTCTCACATATTTTCATTCTCACACACACACACATATACACATCATGGGCTCACTGGCTGGCATTAATATAAGTATCTTAAAAAATAGCACCAGTCAGAGTTGGCCAAGGCGTCTTGCATGTTTTTCTAAGCGCAGAGGATACTTGTATTTGTTGCTGCAAGTTGTCAACTTGCTCCAATCTTCTCACATATTTTCATTCTCACACACACACACATATACACATCATGGGCTCACTGGCTGGCATTAATATAAGTATCTTAAAAAATAGCACCAGTCAGAGTTGGCCAAGGCGTCTTGCATGTTTTTCTAAGTGGAGAGGATACTTGTATTTGTTGCTGCAAGTTGTCAACTTGCTCCAATCTTCTCACATATTTTCATTCTCACACACACACACATATACACATCATGGGCTCACTGGCTGGCATTAATATAAGTATCTTGAAAAATAGCACCAGTCAGAGTTGGCCAAGGCGTCTTGCATGTTTTTCTAAGTGGAGAGGATACTTGTATTTGTTGCTGCAAGTTGTCAACTTGCTCCAATCTTCTCACATATTTTCATTCTCACACACATATACACATCATGGGCTCACTGGCTGGCATTAATATAAGTATCTTGAAAAATAGCACCAGTCAGAGTTGGCCAAGGCGTCTTGCATGTTTTTCTAAGTGGAGAGGATAATTGTATTTGTTGCTGTAAGTTATCAACTTGCTCCAATCTTCTCACATATTTTCATTCTCACACACACACACATATACACATCATGGGCTCACTGGCTGGCATTAATATAAGTATCTTAAAAAATAGCACCAGTCAGAGTTGGCCAAGGCGTCTTGCATGTTTTTCTAAGCGCAGAGGATACTTGTATTTGTTGCTGCAAGTTGTCAACTTGCTCCAATCTTCTCACATATTTTCATTCTCACACACACACACATATACACATCATGGGCTCACTGGCTGGCATTAATATAAGTATCTTGAAAAATAGCACCAGTCAGAGTTGGCCAAGGCGTCTTGCATGTTCTCGTTACAATATTTGAAGGCGGGGGACTTCTACTCCTCAACGCCAATCGACCAGTACATCCCATGTTTGAGACATCTGTGTAATGAGCTGGAAATCAAAAGATCTTACAGGAAATATAGTTAATATACATATTGACAAATTTTTACGCAGAAAATACTTGATTACATTGATACTTACAGATGTCAGATGCCTAACCTTAACATATCTCTAATACAAAGGCTCACTGGCTGGCATTAATATAAGTATCTTGAAAAATATCACCAGTCAGAGTTGGCCAAGGCGTCTTCCATGTTTTTCTAAGCTGAGAGGATACTTGTATTTGTTGCTGCAAGTTGTCATCTTGCTCGAATCTTCTCACATATTTACATTCTCACACACACACACATATACAAATCTTCTTTCATATTTACATTTTAAGACACACACACATTTAAAAAGATCTGAGCACAAATCGGGGGCCGGGTAGGGCCCTGGCGCCGGTCCTGCGGAGGGGATCTGGAACTCCCGGGCCACCGACCTTCCCACTGTGTTGAATCCTCCGGGCGGACTGCACGGACCCCACCCGTTTAACTCATGACTGTTTCATGCCCTCTTAAACTCTCTCCCCAAAGTCCTTTTCAACTTTCCCTCACGGTACTTGTTGGCTATCGGTCTCGTGCCTGTATTTAGCCTTAAATGGAGTTTAGCCCTCCTTTGGGCTGCTTTCCCAAGCAACCCGACTCTGAGAAGACCCGATCCCGGCGCGCCGGGGCCGCTACCGGCCTATCACCGTCCGCGGGGTGAGCCTCGATCTGAAGGACTTGGGGCCCCCTGAGCAACTTGCTCAAATCTTCGTTCATATTTACATTTTAAGTTATCGGCAGGTGAGTTGTTACACACTCCTTAGCGGATTCCGACTTCCATGGCCACCGTCCTGCTGTCTATATCAACCAACACCTTTTCTGGGGTCTGATGAGCGTCGGCATCGGGCGCCTTAACCCGGCGTTCGGTTCATCCCGCAGCGCTAGTTCTGCTTACCAAAAGTGGCCCACTAGGCACTCGCATTCCATGCCCGGCTCCACGCCAGCGAGCCGGGCTTCTTACCCATTTAAAGTTTGAGAATAGGTTGAGATCGTTTCGGCCCCAAGACCTTCATTTAAAAAGATCTAACATTATTAAGAAAGGCAGCACAGTTATCGGGCGTTTTCTTGGTGAAGGCCAAGGCGTCTTCCATGTTTTTCAAAGCGGAGAGGATAGTTTTATTTGTTGCTCCCAAGTTGTCAACGTGCTCAAATCTTCGTTCATATTTACATTTTAAGACACACACACACACACACACTTAAAAAGATCTGCCCTTCACAAAGAAAAGAACTCTCCCCGGAGCTCCCGCTGGCTTCTCCGGGATCGTTTGCGTTACCGCACTGGACGCCGCGAGGGCGCCCGTCTCCGCCACTCCGGGTTTGGGGATCTGAACCCGACTCCCTTTCGATCGGCCGAGGGCAACGGAGGCCATCGCCCGTCGCTTCCGAACGGCGCTCGTCCATCTGTTAGGACCGACTGACCCATGTTCAACTGCTGTTCACATGGAACCCTTCTCCACTTCTGCCTTCAAAGTTCTCGTTTGAATATTTGAAGGCGGGGGACTTCTACTCCTCAATGCCAATCGACCAGTACATCCCATGTTTGAGACATCTGTGTAATCAGCTGGAAATCAAAAGATCTTACAGGAAATATAGTTAATATACATATTGACAAATTTTTACGCAGAAAATACTTGATTACATTGATACTTACAGATGTCAGATGCCTAACCTTAACATATCTCTAATACAATGGCTCACTGGCTGGCATTTATATAAGTATCTTGAAAAATATCACCGGTCAGAGTTGGCCAAGGCGTCTTCCATGTTTTTCTAAGCTGAGAGGATACTTGTATTTGTTGCTGCAAGTTGTCATCTTGCTCGAATCTTCTCACATATTTACATTCTCACACACACATATACAAATCTTCTTTCATATTTACATTTTAAGACACACACACATTTAAAAAGATCTGAGCACAAATCGGGGGCCGGGTAGGGCCCCGGCGCCGGTCCTGCGGAGGGGATCTGGAACTCCCGGGCCACCGACCTTCCCACTGTGTTGAATCCTCCGGGCGGACTGCACGGACCCCACCCGTTTACCTCATGACTGTTTCATGCCCTCTTAAACTCTCTCCCCAAAGTCCTTTTCAACTTTCCCTCACGGTACTTGTTGGCTATCGGTCTCGTGCCTGTATTTAGCCTTAAATGGAGTTTAGCCCTCCTTTGGGCTGCTTTCCCAAGCAACCCGACTCTGAGAAGACCCGATCCCGGCGCGCCGGGGGCCGCTACCGGCCTATCACCGTCCGCGGGGTGAGCCTCGATCTGAAGGACTTGGGCCCCCTGAGCAACTTGCTCAAATCTTCGTTCATATTTACATTTTAAGTTATCGGCAGGTGAGTTGTTACACACTCCTTAGCGGATTCCGACTTCCATGGTACCCCACCCGGAAACCCTCCGTAAACTCCCAATGCAACCTCAGTGCGGCCTCCTGGTCTGGGTAGATCGAGAGCCACGGGCCCATGGCCTCAATGCGAACCAGAGTAGATGCCTTTCTGTCCAGCCCCCGTCCCCTCGTGGCTCGCCATTGCGCCGAAGGTGTAGCCAAAGTGAAGCAATGTGTATTTTAATCTACAAATGTAGGTTATGTATTTATACATACATTTACTTGTTGTATACTTTTTAACGTGTTAAAAACATTATATCTTATTTTTGCTGTGCTAATTTTCCTGTTATTGGCATAAAACAGTCCCCCACACCGTGGGTCAGCCCTTTGGCTCCCGAATGGAACCCACACCTACTGACCGGTTTTCTTCCTACCTACCCCCTTTTGGCCCGCCGTCCCAGGCAGCCCACCAAGTATTCTCACCTGACAAGGTGGTCTGTGTCTCTTTCTTTGTCTCTTGCCGCATTCCGTTTTTTTTTTTTCTTCTCTCTCTCCCCCCCCCCCCCCTCAGCCTTTCGGCGCGAAAATCCCTGGGGAAACACTAGACTGTGTCCTGCTTTCCCCGCGGGCCATCATCGCGCCAAATAACCAGTCCACGCTGTTGGTGAAGTGTAAAAGGCCATTTATTAGGACAGGCTGTAAACATAACTTTAATCACTGCTGGAAAATATCTGCCACCACCTTGTCGTGTAGCACCCAGTCTGGCTGATCTTCGAAGTGCTGACTGAGAGCGTCTGCTCTTACGGTCTGCTCTCCCGGACTGATTAATATTTTAAAAACTTTAAGTTTCCAAAAATATTCAATGAACGCCAGTATTTGTCGGACAAAGAACAGTTTCCATTTTCTCATAAGGTGCCTGTAGAGTATAAAATGTGATCATGAAAAGAAGAATCATTACTTAAAAAATAGGTACCCTTGAAAAGATTACCTTTCACGCTCGACTTCTAAGGCCTCAACATGTTGAGCTTATAAGTTCTACGTAATGGGAGGTTGCTAGCAAACATGGTCCATCTATAAATCCCAGTCGTTCTGATGCTCATTCACGTACTTAGACAACGTGCTCAAGTTGGACAGGCTTCACGTCTAAATCTATTTGCACAATACTGCAGTTCTCTGTTCTTCAATCGCTGGTGAGTTGTTTTAGGCATGGGCTTCAAAGAATGAATTAAACCTTTTGGGAAAAGTAAAATTATCAAGTTATTGTTGGTTTTGGTGCATCTCAAATAGGCAATCTTCGTGCCAGAAAGCAAGTCACCTTGTTGGCAACACGTCACTGGCCTCTTCATACTTCAAAATAGTTTTTAAAACCACCACCAGCTTTTTGTCTTGGGATACTACTGAAATACCCATTTCTTGCTCTACTCTGCAACAGATTATTTTTCTAAATGGGTTGAGGCATTTCCTCTGAAATCAAAAACTGCAGCCGATGTTGCTTCCAGACTGTTGCAAATGTACATACGCCATCAAAGTCAAAAAGTGTTCTTTCAGATCAAGGCTGGGAGTTTGTGAATGAAGTGAGTGACCAATCTTGGCCTAACATTTTGATAATGCAAGGATGATATTTTCTATTTTCCTTGCCAAATATATAGACATATTGATATTAAGGTTTATAATACCATTATGGAAGTATTACCAGCATGCAAAAAACACCACAATTGTAGCTGTCCTGTTGCTTTTGGTTAGATTCTGCCACAGCTCATAGTCGGTACGCTTCAATGCCTGTAGGAAAGCCCTTCAGAGACATACGAATGGTTACTACAGAAGTTGGTGCCAGTCTGCACGATTTGTGTTTTAATGTAAGTGACCATCTGCTCAATGTCCTACCCCACTCTACTTCATTTAACGTTTATTTTGTGTATGCGCATTGCTCCGTTGCTGATCCTCATTCTTAATACTTGAAGTCTGTTTTTACTTATTTGTATCTTGTGCAACTTCCTCGCTCTTATCTATTTAATGCGCTGTAATCCCTCCGGGTATAGCCAGTGCTATATTAAACTTCTTAAAGAAATTAAATAACAAAGTCTCCCACCTGGCACTTAATGTTCCCCTGGGTGATGTGGAAGGGCCGCGCCACGTGGCCTTTCCATGCGCAGGCCTTGCTGCTGAAGCCTCGTGGTCGACTCCCCACCCTCTGTGTCTTGGCAATCACTTAATCTCCCCGTGGCACTTAATCTCCCCCAGTAGCACTCTGTTGTTGCTGTAATTGACAGCATTTATCTTTCTTTTGTGTGCATCACAATACACATCGTGTTATTTTAAATTAATGGAATACTCCTATTTTTAATAATTTTAAATGCAATACTGCAATTCTGTTCCCCTTGGTTGATGTTGAGTGGACTGCGCCACGTGGCCTTTCCACGCGTAGGCCTCGGCGCTGAAGCGGGCTGCCAGTGTTTGAAATCTGAATAATGTTATTAATTTGTTTACATGCGCAACAATCGATGGTAAAACGCGCCACGTTGCCTTCCCATGCATAGTCTTGTTACTTGTACACATCGAATATTGCGGTTTCTCGACACAGTTTGCATGTGAAAGGCGAATGCGGGAAAATATTAGGCTACGTTTGTGGTTTGGCGAATCTGCCTCACCCTTCCAGAAATACATTAATTTCTTCCATCGGCTGTTAGTGCGGGTGATCTGGAAGGGGCGCGCCACGTGGCCTTTTCATGCGCAGGCCTTGCTGCTGAAGCCTCGTGGTCGACTCCCCACCCTCTGTGTTTTGGCAATCACTTAATTTACAGTCATTTAAGTATGTTTTTAAATGTATCTTGCCCTCCTTTTCTGGGCAAATCACTTAATCTCCCCAGGCTGATTGTGAATTGCTGCGCCACGTAGCAGTCCCTCGTTTAAAGTTTGTGGGCGGAGTGAGGGGTGAAGGTGGGGGAGACAGTTGTTATAGTATTGGTGTATACACTCACATATTAAGTTATTTATGGCTTTGTAATATACTGTGAGCATGTAAAATTAGGTACTTACATTATTATCCTTATTTTAAAAAGAAATGGATGCCACTAAGTACCAAGAGCTTCAGGATTATGTAAGCCGTAATGTGTATCCCGAAGGTTTCAGTAAAGTCCACAAACATGTATTGCGTAGACTGTCTAAAAAATTCAGCAAACGATGGTTATTGTATGGTGTGTCCCTGTCCATACCCCACTTCAAACCGGTTGCAGGGGCACTCAGCCCCTGATCTTGCACGAAACTAAAGAAACGGAAAGGGGTGTGACCACCCCTCTCTAAAGACCCTCCCATAGGTGGATCCCCATAGTATGTCCAAGTATGGGACCCCAGTCCTTAGGATTTCAGATTACACCTGGACGAAGCTCTGCACCACATATCCTGTAAGTTCGACATTCTATTTAGACTAGAAGACGGAAGAATCTCCCTTGGGGTCAAGGAGTGACTCCCCAGTTCAAACGGTCACTTAATTTTGCCATGGATGAGTGTAGGAAGGTGGAATCTGACTATATGGTTGCCCCCACTTTTTTTATGGTGTTTTGCTGGTTTATGACTTAGTTGGACTGGGACCCTGCTATTCAGGGCCCCAGTCTATCTGCTCTCTCTAAACGACATGGAGTGCACTCTAGGTGCACTAGTGATTGGATACTGTGGTGCCTTATGAGTCCCTAGTATATGGTACCTTAGGTGCCAAGGGCATAGGTACTTCACAGGCCTACCAGGGGCTGCAGCATATATTATGCCACCCCTGGGAAGCAGTCTAAATCTGACACCACAGGCCTGCTACTGCAGCCTGGGTGAGGTGGTGCTAGCACCCTCACTGAGATATAGGTTTCCTATATCTCTCCTGCACACACATATAAACCTATCAGTCACCCCTAAGGCAGGCCCTATCAATCCTGAGGGCAGGGTGCTTGGCTTCTATGTGAGGGGGTGCCTCTGCCTGAGCAGGGCCCCTCTGCAGCTCTCAGAGTCTATTCTCTGGTGCTGTTTGTGGATGCGGTTAAACCATATACTATTTAAGTGCATTATATCCTCGCGGTAAATGCTAACTTTGGAATGGCTGCATCAAAACATGTCGTGTTTGGTGTCAAACATCTTGGAATACTACCCCCCGCCAATCTTGGCGGCGGGGGTAGCATTCCACCCTTCTAGAGGGATAAGACATGTACCTGCTGTGGAAACGCGGTAGAATCCTAAAGAGCCCTGGCATCACAAAATGGATGCCACCAGTCACAGACACTGGGCTGCCCTCCTGCTGATGACCGAAACTCACAGTGGAGGAAGCCCAACAATAGGCATCCTGTCACAGGGAGGTGTAACCACCTCCCAGACAGGGTTTAGTGTATTGGGGCTGGGTGGGTGCACTCTTAGAGTGCTTTGAAGTCCTGCACTGGGGGAGCAGAAGGCTCCTCTGTGCATATGCCAGTTCAAACCAGCTCAGGGGCTACCTGCCCCTGCTCTGGCGCGAAACTGGACAAAGGGAAGTGGGTGTAGCCACCCCTCCCTTGACCCTCCCATAGGTGGGGTCATAGAGCTAGTCCATCCCCTCTTTTAGTTTAAGAGGGGGAACCTTGCCATTGCAAAGCAGATAACCCCTGGACGACGCTCTACAGAAGAATCCTGGCCCTTCGACGTTCCACTACCTTTGGAAGACAGAAGAATCTCCCTTGGAGTCAAGGAGTGACTCCCCTGCTTGGCAGGCACCAAAAACGACAACGACGGTCGCAAACTACGCCGCTCCCGCCGGAGTCCGAAGTCCCTGCAGCCCAAGAAGTAGATTTCCTGACCTCTCCCAGGCCATCGTGAGTCCCCAGCGAAGCTGAGGCAAGTGGACCCCACGAGTAACGAGGAACCGCGACCCCTGGGTACCGTGCACTATTGTCGAGTGCAACCCCTTCACAACGTTCTACGAACCTGTGCTTTGGACCACGTGTGGTCCCGACCTCCAGCAGGAATCCTCCGAAGATCAGAGGCCTACACCGTCCCGAGTGACCGTGGGCCCCTGTTGAGTGATTCCGCCCGAGGTGTCTTCGCGATCCCTGGCCCGCTGGCTTGTGGGTCCCCAGAAGACTTCTTAAAGAAACCAAAGGGCTCCCCTGGTTGCTCCAGGCCTGCCCTGACTTACCCTCGCTGGGTGAGTCCCTCAGACCTTGCTGGTCTGTGCCATCGACTTTTCTTCATCTCCCCGAGACTTGCAGCTGCCAAGGCTTGTTGGCTCCGATCGAGTTACCGACACCGCAGTCAGCTGCAGACGTCGAGGGACACACCGAATCCAGCTCCTGGTTGTCGTCGACCCCTCCTGGACCACGTGGCTGAAGAGTCAAGGCACCCGCAACCGACCTGAAGCGACCGACGACGGTGGGCATCCATCTTCCTTGCCCCGGGTCACTGCCAAGTGACTTTGAACACTGTCCCCTCTGCTTTCAGGTCATCCTTCTTCAGAATCCAGGCTTGGATTCCACCGGACACTTCTTCAGCTCCCGCAAGCAGCAAGTCTTCTTTGTTCGCCATTGAAAACGACGCCGCGACCCGACACCAAAGGACACCTGTGCACCCGGCTTCCCTGGGTGAGGTAACTCCAGCACTACGGTGCTCCTGTGGGTGTGGGCCCTAGAACTACTTACCCTGTAAGTGACTTGCTTGTAGGTTCTCCCGAAGTATCCTAAAACTCTTTATTTCGAACCGCGACTTGCCCCATTGAAGTTAACGGCGATTCGCGCCTGTGTATCCACACTGCACGCGTCCCCCGTGGGTCCTTTACTTACCTGCCTTGGGTGGTTTCGTGAGGCCCCAGCACTTCTGAAGGCCCTAGGCCTTGTCTCCTTGCAAGTCGTTGTTTCTAAGTCTCTTACTTAGTATATGGTCTGGTACGCCCCTAGGGCCCCAGCCATATTTTGTGCTTAACTTATTGTGAAACGTTGATTTGTGCATATGTTTGTCTTCTAATCTCATAAAGAGATTAGTAGAGAGTTATTTAGAAATAAATACATATATATTTGATATATATACCTGTGTGGTGTCTTTTCATTTGGTGATTCAAGAGATTATATGGTAAAACAAGCTGCTTTACATTCCTCCGAGACTTAGCCTGAAGGCTGCTCTCCACAGCTACCACTAGGATAGCTTTCTTTAAAAGGTTGTCTTAAACCTATCTACCATAAGAGTCGATTTGCCCTGGTGCAAGGTGTCCACTTTAATTAGTGAACAGCATATACCAGGCCAACTTCTCACATTGGTGGGCAGCGTGTGGGATTCCAGCTTGCCATTGTTTTACCAGGAAATCTCTATTTGAATTACTAACTGAAAACCATTATAGGTACTCAAGGTACATATAAAGTCAAGCTTAGTATCAATAAGTTCTACTGAACTTAGAGCTGTGTGCCAAGGGATAGCACACCCTTTCCACAGCTCAAGCTAGGATCAGTAGGCCACAAACTAGTGTAGGTAGTACAACACTGCACAACACTAGAATGTCCTTAAAGGGTGGACCCAGTGGATCCACTCAGCCTCAGTATAAGGACATGGCTTTCTCTGACTTGAGAGCCATGTGTGTTGACAGACACCTGAGGCTAGGACAGAGTCCCTCAACCCTGCACCTGATAGATCTGCTGACAGCAGATGACCTTAGATTGGCTCTAGGAGCTAAGGGGTCTGAATCAGTGGGTGGGTCAATCATAGTATCTGGGTCAGATGAGGACAATCCGAATGACCAACACTCTGTGGTTGAAGGGCCAGGCTTCAAGGAGCCTGAACAGGACAGAGGAGTTCTCCCTAAGAGAACTGGCAGAGTGGATGAGAGGCACAGATCCCCTTCCAGGGAA